>CM076571.1:777333484-777464290 GCA_034641835.2 Pinus albicaulis | reverse complement strand
GAAATTTTGTTATTTTAGTCTTTGGGAATAGTTTCAAGCAATTGGCATACATCTTATTCTAACACTTGTTTTGAGTTCAGAAAACTCCAATAGTGAATGTAATTGAGCAACTATGTAGAATTTCCTTGAAAATTCCGCAACTACTATGATGAAAAATCCAATACAACTTCTATTCACCAAAAAACATAATTTCTCTACTAAATAAGCAACATAATAGAATTAGAGATAAAGAGCTAGTCACACACAATAACACAGTATTTTTCTAGGGAACCCAAGTGGGAAAACCCTCTGCTTTGCTGTGGAATTTTATTAACATAAATTCTAGCAATTGATCTCTTTACAGGGCAACACTACCTCACTGGAGAACAAGCTTGTTCTCACTGCTAACACTTAAGCATGAAATTCCCTTCAAACACACCTGCTCTAGCTCCTTTTCCCTTGTGTAATTTTCTTCATATTTCCTAATGCTGAAATCTCCTATTTAATTGATGTTTTGAAAAGTGTCATTGGATTTTCCTTACCTCTGTATCATTCATTCTCATTATAATTTCCTTTCTTAATTACAAGAAAGTGAATATATTTCGAAATGATGCATGTTGGGTGCTTTATCATTGTTACAACTAATGAGATGTAGTGGAGAGAATCACATGATTTTGGAGCTGGAGAGTGTATGATGTTGTATGCTGCACGTGCATATATAATGCTCATTGTTCTGGTGCACAGTGGGGATCATATGCTTACATGGTTTGTAATGGTAGTGTCCCATACATGGGTTATGGACCAAGTCCTTTTTACATGCCATTTAATGGACAAATTATGCCAACGGATATGTATGCAACATAGGGATATATGCCAGTTTTTTCCCCTCCTGTTCAAAGGTAATGTGTTTTTTTTATTGATATATGTAACCATGTATCAAATGAGATTTTTGAATGTAGGATCATAATTACGAGACCTAGCCAAGTCTTTTGAGTATCCCTGAGTTTGACTGGCCGAGTCAAGTGTAATGATTGGGAGATCTGGTCGAACTCACCATAACTTGGTTAGTTTGAAGGCATTGTCGAACTGGTCAAGCTCCTCTTAACTCTGCGAGTTTTACCAATATAAGGTAGTCTTGGAAGACTTGGCCATACTTTGAGTTGTGAAATATTTAGTCAAGTTTGACCTATAAAATAAAAACCTATAAATGCCCAAAATCAAGAACAAAAAACACATTCCCACATTGATTTTTGAAGCCAAATTTTATACTAAGTTTGTTTGCTGAATATTTATGATTTTGAGTCAAAGTCTTACTGTTAACTTTGTGGAGTCATTCCAATTTTTTATGAACTGAGAAAATTAGAAAATTTCATAGAATATATGGATTATGGTATAGGTAATTACAACTCTTCTCCAGTTTTGAGTGGAGAGGAGTTTGAAGTTATGCAAGTGGATCAGAGGAGAAGAGAGCTAGAATATGAGCAACGACACAGTAGCGAGAAACCTTTGACTTCTAGAATATAAATGAATATTTTAAGTGGTTTGAGGAACCTAAGTTATGCAATTTATATTTTGTGTTTATCAGATTAAAGGAAATAGTTTTAGGGTTGACAATGGTTCAAAATTTTGTTCCCAAACTTTCCATCTAAGCAACAGAATTGTGCAGATTGGATGCAGATTTATCTTCTCAACCCTAACCTTACAAATACCAGAACCCTTCTTTAACTTAGCTCATGCACACAGAGAGCTTGCTTTCCAATATTCAATGAAGACACCTTCTGCAACATTTTTGTTAAATGTGTGCAAATATTGAATTAAAATCATGTTTTCCCAATGCTATAAAATCCAAATGCAACAGATGGTACTATAAAATTAAGTACATTTGTCAAACTTTCAAATACCTCAAACAAACAAAATTTTTGTTTGCTGTTGAGGAGAATGAAATTACATTTTATATTGTGGTAGGTGTTAGGCAATGAATGCTTGCTATTTCTTTAATTACTAGAACTTTTTCCTATCATCGAGGAATGGAAAATCTATTTTTATGTATCACCATTGAGTTGTAATTATAATCACAACAGAGTGATTTGGATAAATATTCCAGGTAAAACTCTTTAGTGTATTTGGGTTTCATCAATAATTCCATATAAATCCCTTTCTTTTTGGCTCAATACATTATACGTTATGGCTTGCTTGACTAATTTTCTTCTCCTTCTCTTGATCTTATCTTATGTCGATTTCTCTTGTTCTTATCTGATATTGATTAACAACATATATAGATAGAATGGAGGAAGGGGGTGGGGTAGTATGAAGATTTGAGTTGTTGACTAATAAATTAATCATTAAAGTTGGAGCTATACTTAAAATTGGTTTGGTTTTACAATTTTAGAGTTGAAGATTATAATAACATTCAAAGATTTTGTGGTGTTTGGGCCATTTAAAGTTTATACAATTGTTATGTACAAGGAATTGTCATTTGGAACTCTGATTACATATGGTGATTTAAAAAAAAATGAAAAGGTGGTAGTGATCTCCCTTTCCTGGTTGGCTAATTGATTAGAAATAGAAATAACAGAGAGGTGGAAATTTATTTATAAAACTTTAGATGCAATTAGTAGTTTTAAATTAATGAACTTTTTAGTTCATATTGGAAGAGAAATTTTTAGGTCATTTAAAGGGGGCTTAGATCATTTGAATGATAATGAGAATTGTGTATGAATGTGCTATATACTCCTATCTCGCTACTAACCTGTAAATCCATGAGCCATGTGTTTCTTGCAAATATTCAATTGTTATTGTTGAAGAAACCCTTTAGTGGATGTAGAGCCAATACATATAGATTATATACAAGGAGCTACTCTACTATAACACTATTTAGATATCACATATCGTATCAAGAAAATAAACGTTTGGATAAAAGCAACATGAAGGGTTCTAGTATCATTTTTTTATCAAGGATAGAAACTTCAAAATTCATTTCATTAGTCAGGAAACTTCAAAATTCCATCTTTCATCAAGTCAATTATCAAAAATTCAAAATTAGTCACAAATTATGGAGGGATTTGCGAATCATGAGAATTTGGGCATGTGATTTCAGTGGTGTTTTTGTGTGAAGTCCCCTTCACCACCTTTCTCATTCAATTTTCAATCAATTAGCTCCATCCAACTGTCTTCTGTTACATAACGACAAAAACTAGCAACACTCAGGAGGGGGAAAGTCTTGATCAACCAACTCTTTTTGAAAACTGTGGGATATGGGGCCTCAAAACATCCTCCATTTCCAGCAATATTTCTAATTGAAATTGGGCCAAAATTTTGATGGAAATCACAGTTCCACCAAAGTTGGAGTTTTGTCCATAGAGGACTCTACCCCTAATCTATTTTGCACTCCAAATTTACCCAAATCCTTAAAAACCTAAAAAAAGTATATCATTCACAACCATGGTTGCGATATTTCACTGGAATCTGGCATAGGTTGCCAGGAATGGTGCACTTTGGGTGCCCCTTGTCAAAGCTCTTGAAACCCTTCACGAAACAAGAGTTTCTTGACACTCGTCTATTGTATGATAGCATATAGTGGTTGAAGTGACATGTTTATGAAATGGAAATTTTTGAGTATGGATGAAAGGAAATTCAGGTCATTAGAAACTCTGAAAGACAAGTAGAATTAGATATAGATATGGCAATGAGTCAAATCCCAAATGAGTAGGTCCCACCCTCTTTTAAAGACAGGCAGATGTTCACCGAGATCTTTTACTATTTATCCCCCTTCCTCCAGTGGTTCTCTAGAATCCTATTGAGGAATGTGATTTGGAAAGTACCCTGATTCACCAAGACCAGAATGATTGAAATTGAGTCTCGGTAGTTAGACTAAGGTGATAGAAAATTCATAAACAACTAGTCTGGGCCTCCTAAGACAACTATGAAAATGTGGGTGACTATAAACATGGACCCTAAACCTCATCACATCAAAAATAATATTAAGAAGTAAAAAATTGTATTTGAAATGTCAAAATAACATGAGAGGATTTTTTTCTAAAATAATCCCAGAATTTTATGGGGCTAATAATATGATTACACATCCTGAATTATTTTGGACTGATTTTATGTATAGATAAACCTATGCCCTCGCATTTCCAAAAAAAATTGTTGCATCAGCCATTTTCACTATAAATAAAATGGAGGGCCATCATATAATCAAAGAAATCATCTATTGCATGGCAGCGTACAGTGGGTGAAGTAAAATGTTTATAAGATTGAAAATTTGTTAGAATGAAAGGAGATTTGGGTCATTAGAAAACATGCTTTCTAAAAGAAATATAGGATTAGATATAGATATGGCAATGAGTTGAAGCCCAAATGAGTAGGGCCTGCCTTCTTTTACTGTTCATACGCCTATCATCAGGTGGATTTCTTGAAGCCTTCTGGGGAAGGCGATTTGAAAGGTCCCTGATTCAGCATGGACATTATGAATGAAATTGTAAATCTGAGTAGCTAGACCATGGTGATAGAAAATTCATAAAAAAACCAATGTGGACCTCCTAGGCCAACTGTGAAAATGTGGGTGCTTGTAAGCATGAAATTAGCTTCGGAGAGTGCCCTGATTCACCAAAGCCACTGTGGGTGAAATTGAAGGCATACATTAACATCAATAAATTGTCTTTATAAGTGTAACACCAATTCATATACATGAATATAAATTATATATATTTATGACAAGATGACAAACCCCTAAAATACATCAAGAAGAAGTATTTGACCTATAATAAAAAACTCCTTGCCCATGAAACCCATGATGTGCAAGTATTACAAAATACATTTTATTATCTTTGTATTCTTCATTACATAAATTCATAATTACAAGTCATTAAGAAGACTGAACTTAGTTACACGTTCCAACATTCTCTCTTAACTAGGGAGGTATTCATAATGGTACATGGTCACTCTCAATTTGAAGAATCTCATAAGAAGAATTCGATTGGTAATCCATCTGTTATAACATCTTATTAACCAGCATTGTCACAGTGCAAGGCCTTGATTAACAACTCCATCTCTTCACGAGACCATGAACTACAATGCTGGTGAGAACAATGATTATAGACATCTTCATCATTGTCTCCAATTAGGTACATACTCCACCTGCGTGTTCACCGAGTATGAACTCATAGGACTATTCTTTTGGGGATAGCTAATCCTTAAAGAATACCCATCCTTTCACGACTACTCTTACCTTGGATACCCTAATACATCCCCAAAAGAGTATCAGATGCAGATGATTATCCAATCCCACATTCTGTCTTCCAGGTGAAGACCAGAATGATACGTCTATCTCTCCCTCTTAATTAGGGAGGACATACCCATTCCTGTCAAGGAATTTTCTCAAGCTCCCTCTTATCCAAGGACTTGTCAAGGCTCCCTCTTAGCCAAGGATTTGTCCAAGCATCTATGGACTTGCTTCCAAGTTTCTATTAGGTAAGAAACTTATTACCAGCCCCCCTCTTAATTAGGGACCTATAGTAGCAATGATGAAAACATCGGCTGCTCATGAAGAACTACTTTCTTTGATGTCATGAATTTCTTTGTTGTTGAGGAGTCTTCATCTTTGGGATATCTTCATTAGGGATCAAATCACCCATCATTTTTCATTTTTGTTCGAAAGTGATCCATCAATTTTTCAACTGGTCTACCTTCATATCATGATGCTTTCCTTCGAACCATACTTCTTCCAAGGATCTTACATCCTGCAATATGGTTATCAACCTATGGAAGACATATACTTCCCTTTGGCTGCCCTGAATAAGCTCATCAGATATTATTCAATTATAAATATGAATATTTAAATCAATATTTACCTTAGTGATGATCTTTCACCATGACATCCTTCTTGTAGGCATTTCCATCCTTTTTTATCTCCTAAAGTTATGTATTGTCAAGGGTCTATCTTTTCCAGACTTTTATTACAGTCCACATATCTTCCCTCGAGATCTCCTATTCAAGTCTTCTCGGCTTCCTTGGATGTTGATTGTTTCTTTCCATGGTTTTACTTCCCATGATATCTTCCTTTTTCTTTCTCCACAGTTTTATTTCATTCCCAGGAACTTCCATTGTGCAGTTCCTTGATAATGTACAACCACCTCATATTCCATATGAGGACATATTATGTTGATTTCATCTAGTGTAGATCATGCCCTTTTGGCAACCTCTTCATCAGAAGAGTTTCTGCTTTCTATTTTGATCATACTTCTAAAGATAGAAGTATACTACCTGCAACCACATGGCATGACTTCATAGCATCTCGTGTCAGCATATATATATATATATGTACCTCATTCTTTTCCTTTTGAGTCATCCTGCAACATGTTTCCTTAGAATGAAAGAGTTTCATTTTCTTCATTTGCTTCATTAATATGTCATCATATTCTAATCCCAAAATTATGTAAGTTAGAATTATTGATGAAACCTTTTGCTTTATTCCTAACTAGTGAATCCAAAGAGGATTCCATTAGAAAATGTCAACACCTATTGCCATATTGATTATTGAATGATGAACCTTGATCTAGATGATTGCCTTACATACATATTGTTTTCAGTGAGGTTCCTAAGAGCCACTTCTTTCATGGCACTCTTGTTAACTGTTGTGGTCTTATTCCTTGGAAGGTTTTATCAACACGATTTCCATGCAAGCTATTATAAATTATCTTGAAACTTCCCTATTTTTGTAGAGAAGTTAACGTCATGCTAGTGATTAATTTGAAACTGTATTTTAGTGGAAAAATTCTCTATTTTTCGGTGGAATAGTTCATAATTTATTTTGATCTTTTTTTGCAAGTGTACTAGTCACGATGATAAATGTGTGGTTTAATTCATAGGGTTCTCAGTTCTTTCTAGATATGCTTTTCATCATTTTCTTTGAATACTTCTCTAGTGCTTTACCTTCATATTTTATCCCCCGCACAATTGCTCCTGAGGTCCATGTTGTTATGTTTACTAGCTATTTCTGTGGAAATTTTTTCCTAAGGTTCTGTAAGGTAAATCCAAATGAGAAAAATACTATTTTACATATTGATATTTGTTCCAGACATTATTGTGTGATACTTGAATTTCATAAATCTAGATTTATATTTCGTTATCTATATCAATATATAATAACAGGCCCATGGATTGTTCATATTTCTCAAACTATGGAGTTGTTCCTTTTCTGTTGCATGTTCTTTTATATTGTTATGTTGTGATTCAAATTTCTAGTTGTGCTTTCCAATTATTCTCCTACGTAGTACATGCTTTGTTAGATTATATCAAAAGTTATTCTTATTATCCTTTTATTATGTATATTGAAAATATTATTTCTAGCAACTTTTGATCTTCCTAGATTTCTATTCCTTTAGTGTATCTTTGCACCTTTAGGGGCAACTGCTAGTTTAAAGTCTAATTCTTTAAAGGGTGCTAGCTCAATGGAAGAGAACCTGCTTTACAAGCAGGAGGTTGGTGGTTTGATTCCATCGTGCCCTGATATTCGTAGGGAATGGGGATGTCAGTTTTTGGTGACAAATGATCTTTTAACCATCACAAATGAGCTTATGGTGACATTTTTCGACCCTCACCAAAATATGAAATGGTGATGGTCAACGAACGCCACCATATATACACATCAATAGTGACGACCATTAAAGGTCCGTCACCATAAATATTTGTTGTTGATATGAAATGGTGAGGGTCACTATTTGTCATTATAGTCATTATTTGTGACGGGTCTTGATGTTGTTGGAACACCTAATCCTACATGGGTAGGTGTGGAATACGAAAAGTCACAATGGAGTCCAAGTTACCTTGGAATGTGAAACCAAGAGTCACACCATTGTATTATAAATGTACATCATGTATAATGGAAAAAATAAGAAAGCCTCACGCTTATCCTTCATTGTGTGTTGAGTCTTTTGTGTGTGTGTGTTTATCTTTCTCATACACCATGTGTGTGTTTAACATGGTGTTTAACATGGTATCGGAGTTGATACGTCCATAACCAGCTCCACATTGAGTGAGCCATTTGTGTTTATGGCCTGTGCTTATCTACAAAGATTCTTGGCATTTTTGCAGCACTCAGAGTTTCTGTAGCAGAAATTTTTCCGCATTCAAAAATTTGTTTGAAGAAGAGCAGCAGTAGTTTTGAAGAAAAGCAGCATTGTGCATATGAAGGTTTTCTCACTGCTTATTTTTCCTGCAATTTCTGCCTTTATTCTGCAATTTAGAGTGCTGCTGAAAATTGTTTAAATTGGATTTCTGAAGAAGTTTTTGGTTTTTTAATGGAAAATATTTATGAATATTGTTAAATTCTGCAATGGAGTAGATTGTTGTATATTTGGAAAAAAAATCTGCTGTTTTGAAGACTAAAATTCTGCAGTTGCCCTCATTTCTGCATTTTCTATTGCTGGAAAAATATTCTCTGCTGCATCTCTCTTGTAGCATTTGTGAAATAACTGCTCTCTACCGTTTTAAGAAGAAAAAAATTTCTGAGTTGTTTCAAGCCTTCTGGCCCTCCTATCTGCTATTTTAAACAAAAAAATTAAAAAAAAAAAAAATAATAATAATTAATTTAAATTTCTGAGCTCCTTCAGCTCGGACTCTCACGGCCCTTCCACACCACTCAACCCTACTCTAACCTCCCCATTCCACTACAGCCTTCAAAAATTTTGATTCCCTTTTAAAAATTCGTTTTATTTAAAAAAAATAAAAAATTCTTGCTCACTCTGCTATCCTACGCAGACCCTTACCTCGAGCTACACCCTCCCTACCCAACCTGCGGCCTCCTGCAAACGCTCTCTTCCCACGACCCTTTTCCTCTCTCTACCAGCGCTCCCCTCCCCCTTGAACTTCCACGCACTCATACCCCACCTCACAGTCCTCACAAGCTCCCCCTCTCTGCATCAACCTGCGCTCTCCCTTGCACACTCCCCTACACTACTACCCATCTCCCTCATTCAACCCGACCCCTCTCACACGCCACCCTCCCTCTCACGCAGCCTCCCCCATGCACAGATCTCAACGCGGCCTCCCAACGAAACCCTTATCACTCCACTTTTGCGGTGCCTCCCCTGTCGAACCTCCCTCCCCATGCTCGACACTTCAACTTTCCCTATCCGCTTATCCCACCCCATCGCTCCCCCATTTCATTTCTTTTAAATTTTTTATATTAATTCACCTCCCACCAATTTTTAATTCGACCATTTTAAATTTTTAAATTTTAAATTTTATTCTCTATATTTATAATATCTCTTTTTCCACTCATAATTTTTCCTCCTCACTTTAAATTAAATTTTTTTTAATTAAAAAAAAAAAAAAAAGCAGAGAGAGAGGAAGAGAGGAAATGAACAGCAGAATTGAAGAAATGGCATGTGAGCAGATGGATTGAATACATAGTGAAAAGAGAAGATTTTCATTTTGTGGCATTAGTAGAAGAGTGATTTTCTACAAAATATTTACATGTGAATATTGGTCCACATTTAGAAAAACAACTCTTTGAAGAAAATTCAGCTGCCTTAAAGGCTTTTTGCATAGTGTTTTTACTGCATATTTTTGCAGAAATATTGTATTGTATTGCTTCTTGATTCATAGTTGCAATCAAGACTTGAAGTGTAAATTTGAGTTGTTTATTGCCCTCTATCATTTGAGGAGCATATTTTGTGCTTTGAAAATTCCTTGGAGTCGTTTGTATTTTTTTGAAAGGAATCACATTGTAAACGGGTGCATTTTCGGTTGAAGCCGACACCCTTTCATCTGTTTTCAGACTAAGTTGTTGAAATGGCTAAAATCAATGAGGTATTAGAGTTTTTGAGTAATCTCATTCATTCAAATGTTGATGATATGATAAAAATGAGCAAGCATGCTCTTTGTAACATTCAAAGTTGTTTTCAAGATGCACAAGAAAAGATTGAGTTTTTGCAGTTGGAAACTCAGCTTCAGCGAGATGAAATTCAGCAAAAGAGTCACCATTCTGAACCTGTTTCTATTCAAAAGATTGTGAAGGACTCTCATTAGAAGAAAGAAGATAAATATTCAGTTGATCCACATTCAGTTCCTTGTACTAGAGCATATGTACATGCAGATGCAGCAGCTCAGCCTGCACTTCTCAAGCCCATCATCAGACCTTGGGAAGAGCTTGTCCACAACAAGCACCGAAATGGTCTTGGATATGATAAGGATGTGTCCTTTCATATTCCAGACTACACCAAGCCCATCATTTTTCAGAGTGCCAGATTCCTGTATGACAGTTCACCTGCAGCTGTTCCAGATCCTGCTCCACAACAACAACATCAGATTGTAAAATTCCAACACTGTGATCAAGTTGGCCATATGAAATATCACTTTTTTGATCTTCATCCATGCAAGCACTGTGGTCGGCACACCCATTCTTCAGAAATATGCTTCAGAAACAAGCCTCCTGCAAGAACAAAGATTCATCTTGGATGGATCGCTTCTTGGCAATGGGCATCATCAGCCAAGAAGATGTTTACGACACATGTTAGAACTTTCTCACGGATATTGAGCAAACTTGCAGTTGATTTTTCGCCATCATCTCACCTTGTCCCTGACAGGGGGGAAAATGGTGGTCATGTACAAGCTTCGAAGTCAGATCAAGCGAGCCTGAGCCACAATCTCTCTTTCCATGTGCAAAGTTGTAGCCAGGGACACAACAATTCAAGAGAGCCTGAGCCACAATTCGTCATTCCAGATTCAGAGATGTAGCCAGAGACATGGATTCCCATGAGCATGCATTCGGTTGGTGGACAACCTTAAACCATCATTTTTGGTTGGTGGATAACCTAAAACCATCACAGGTAGTAAACCTACCTTCTTTTAGGTCGAAGGTCTCCCTTCCATATATGAGGAACACTTCCTCTAGCAGAAGCCTTCAGCTTCTTGCCAGCTTTGGTTAAGTTCCAGGAAATGCTTCAAAGCATTCCAGAGTTGTTGGTCATCCTAAAACCATCACAAGTAGTAGACCTCCCTTCTTTTAGGTTGAAGGTCTCCCTTTTTTATGAGGGACAATTCCTCTAGCAGAAGCCTTCAGCTTCTTGCCAGTTTTGGAAGAGTTCCAGGAACTGCAACAAGTTTTGCATTCCAGTGTTTGTGGTCATCCTTAAACCACCTCTTTTTTTCAACATTTTAGAGAGTTGATTCAACCCAAGCGCTGCCATGTATACTTTTTAGATTTGTATTACAACTCTTTTCTTGGACTCACACACACCCCTTCGGATTAAGGGGGGATGTTGGAACACCTAATCCTACATGGGTAGGTGTGGAATGCGAAAAGTCATAATGGAGTCCAAGTGACCTTGGAATGTGAAACTAAGAGTCACACCATTGTATTATAAATTTACATCATGTATAATGGAAAAAATAAGAAAGCCTCATGCTTATCCTTCATTCTGTGTTGAGTCTTTTGTGTGTGTGTGTTTATCTTTCTCATACACTATGTGTGTGTTTAACATGGTGTTTAACATATGTCACCAATGAGTTTATGGTGATGATCAATGAATGTCGCCATATATATGCACTAATAGTGACGGTCATGAAAATTCCATCACAAAAAATCATTGTTGTTCATATGAAATGGTGACGGTCACTATCTGTCATTATAATCAGTATTCGTGATGAACCTTGAATGTCACCACAACACATACTTTTGGCGACGCCACCTTTGGTGACGTTTAGTTTTTTGGTGACGGAGGCTATTGTCTGTCACCATTGCTCATATGAAATGGTGACAGTCACTATCCGTCACTATAAATCATTATTGATGACAGACCTTGAATGTCACCATAGCACCTATACTTTCGGCGACGCCACTTTTGGTGACGTTCAATTTTTGGTGATGAAGGCTCTTTTGACCCTCACCAATGAGCTTATGGTGACCATTTTCACCCCTCACCAATGTCCTTTTTTCTTGTAGTGAGACATTGTTTGGTCTCCAAGAAGGTAAACTTCTTGGACATATAATTTCGGAAGAGGGAGTCAAAATAGACCCTACAAGGATAGATGGCATATTACAAATCAGTTATCCCAGAAGCCTCAAAGAGTTGCAATCTTTCATTGGAAAGATTAATTTTCTTAGGAGGTTTATCCCTAATCTTGCTGAGTTATTAAAAAACATTACAAACATTCTTAAGAAAGATGTCGGTGTAGAATGGACTTTACCAGCTAAACAATCATTCGAACTGGTCAAACAAGCTCTTACTCAAACACCAGTCTTGATTAGTCTAGATTTTACCAAAGATTTTTACATCTTTTCTTTTGCATTTGAGCATACAATAGCTGTAGTTTTACTTCAAAAGAATGACTTGGGGCAAGAAAAACCAATATCTTTCTTTAGTAGGGCCTTAAGAGATGCTCCTCTCAAATATAACATCATGGAGAAGCAAGCCTTAGCATTATTGAAAGCATTAAAATAATTTAGGGTCTATATTTTACACTCTCACACAATTTCTTTTGTTCCACATACTGTTGTCAAGGACATTCTAAGTCAAGACCCTGATGGTAAAAGGGTAAAATGGATTGCAACTATCCTTGAGTATGACTTATAAATCAGGCCCACCAAACTAGTTAAAGGGCAAGGATTGGCAAAACTTATGGCTGAGTCTAACTTCCAAGCACTAGACATGAATATGGTATATGTGTTGGAAGAAATAGAAGAATCTACTGCTCCTTTTATTGAAGAAACATTTCTGAATTCTCCTTGGTATGCTGACATTATTTATGTGCTTTTATATTTGAATGCCCCTCCTTCTTTTTCTAAAACTAAAGCTATATTTTTGAAACAAAAAGCTATGAATTTTTGCGTCTTATATGGGGTATTTTATTGAAAAAATTCTATTGGAATTTTGCTTAAATTTTTACTTGAAGATGATGCAGGAAAAATCATGCATGAGTTGCATGACGGAGAATGTGGAGGACACCTCTACTAGAAGGCCACAATGAACAAAATTCTTAGATCTGGTTATTATTGGCCTACCCCTTCCCAGACACTCAGAATTTGGTCATGTCTTGCCATAAGTTTCAAATCTTTGATGGAAAAAGAAAACTTCTTCCCTTACCCTTACATCCCATCAAAGTTGAGGCACCTTTTCAACAATGGGATCTAGACTTCATTGGGGAAATTCACCCATCCTCCTCAGCTCAACATAAGTGGATCCTCATAGCCACTGACTTCTTTACCAAATGGATAGAAGCTATACCCTCCAGGAATGCTAATGACTCTGTCATTATCAAGTTTCTTGAAACAAATATCCTATCCAGATTTGGTTGTCCCAGAAAAATCATAACAGACAATGCTGCTGCTTTTAAATCTAAGAAGATGGTCGATTTTTGTTACAAATACCACATAACCTTGGGCCATTCCACTGCTTACTATCCCCAAGGAAATGGATTAGCTGAATCTTCCAACAAAAGCCTCATCAATATCATTAAAAAACTGTTGGAACAAAATCAAAAATCATGGCACAATAAACTAGTTCATGCCTTATGGGCTGATAGGCTAACCACAAACAAATAAATAAATATGTCCCCCTATTAGCTATTTTATGGCATGGATGCAGTCTTTCCCACCTCCTTAGGAGTGCCAGTCATGAAGCTCCTTCAAGAAGCACAGGTTGAAGAGAATGATATGTAGAGGAGAATCAATCAAACCATCCATTTACAGCAGAGCAGAGAAGAAGTTTATGAGAGAAAACAGTTGGTTCAAGAAAATAAGAAAAATCAATTTGATAAGAGAACTAAGGAAGACAATTTCCAAGTTGGAAATGTCGTTCTTAAGTGGGATTCAAGGAGAGAAGAGAAGGGAAAACATGGAAAGTTTGAAAATTTGTGGAAAGGGGTCACAATGCATTTTTTTTTTTGAAAGAATTGAATGGGGAGGATCTGTATGGAGGTCCTGTCAATGGCAGAATGCTAAAGCATTATTTCTGCCAGGAATCATAAGTTTCAAAGCATTGTAATTTTTCATTGTAAAAATCATAGTCTGAACATTGCATTCAAAGTTATAAAATTCAAAAATACAAAAACAAAGAAAAGAAAGAAAAGAGGGCAGACTGAGAAAACAAGAAAGGTATAGCCCCATACCAAAAAAAGAAAAAAAAAGAAAAAAGAAAAAAAATAGAAACAAATCTGAAAGTGTGCAAGCTCAAATGCCACTCCTAAAGAACACACTTCTAGTTAGTCAAACAGCCTAATCTTGACTAATTATTTTTAAATTTTCTGCTGATAGGATAGTGAATTCAATTTTCCAAACTGTTTAATCTTGGCTTATCAGTAGGAAGATTAGGATAGAAATTAAAGGTTCAAACATGCTCAAAATCTGAACCTAAGTTTCCAAAGAGAATGACTCAATCCTGTTTCAAATTCTGAGTCAAGAAAGATGTAAATTTGGTTCCAATTAACTCAAAATCTGAACTAGTTTTCAAAGGAAAGATAGCTCAAACAAAAGTCAAAACAGAGCTGTGAAAAGAGGAAGGAAATGCTTTGAAAATTCAGATCTTAAGCCTTCCATTTCGATTTAATTTTCTGCAAAATAAATATCTATGTGCAGCTTGTTTTTATGCCATAGACAAGGATCATGTTAGATTTTTCAATCCTGACTTGAATGCTTTTAAATTTCTGTTGTAGAATTTAGAGAATAAAGTTTGTTGGACAGTTTAATCCCAACAGATAATAGAATAGGTAGAGAAACATATGGACTCAACCTTATAAATCTTAGTCCATGGAGAAATAAGGAATAGAAATAGATTAGATTTCCTGCTTTCAAAAGAATAAAATGTTGTAAAAGAGTTTGCCAATCCAAGTGCACTGTAATGAAGAAAAAATGTTAGATCAGTAGGATTGGGTAGGTAAAAAGATTGTATTGATGAAATTCCATTGTTAATCCATAAATGCTAATATGTTTCAGAGAAAAAGAAGATCATCCACAGAAAGAAAGGCAGCCCAATGGATGAGGCATAGGCCAGCCTCCCAGAGAATGCAAGTATGAATTTCTTGATACTTTCAAGAAGGCACCATCCCCAAGTGGAGCCACTGTTAGCCACCTATAAATTTTGTCATATCAAGTGGTGGCTAAATGATTTTGGATAGCCTTCAAGAAACAATTTCATTACTAAAAATGTTGATGCTTAAAGTCTTTTGATAATATCCTATCCTTTGGATAATTGTCACTGCTTTTCCCCTTTTGAACTCAGAAATTCTATTGTCATTACATGAATAAAAAATTCTACAAAATCCCATTTTCTCCCTTCCTTCCACCACAAAACTAACCTTGTTTTCTCTCCTCTTTCCCCACAAAGTCCCTCATTTCATGTTTTCCCCCTTTCCCCTCCACCAAAATCCCTTTGATAAGGTTTAAAACCCTTTCTTGCCTTATAGAAATCCTCAAAACTCCTTTGTAAACCATTGGAAATCTATAAAAATCATATTTTTTATATATTATAGACTTAAGCCCCCTTGGGCTAAGTCTTTAACCCCTCCCTTCCATACACCCTGGTGCTGGAACCAAGCGCTGAGCCATTTGGGTGCTTATCATAATCGGGGGAAAACACAGAATGCAAGCCTTTCCCTTTATTAAAAACCCCAATGCCGATTAGCCCTCCGTTCTATCTCCCTCGGTCATATTATCTTCCATGCGCCCAAAGGCCCCGCAGATAGGCGCTAAGCCATATTGAATATTAATATTTCACCCCCGAAAGTATAGACTTTCGTTTATATAAAATTTTCGATTTTTATTATGTCCTAAAATTTTCCGCCGGTGCAGGGTTCTAATCACTCTCCACCGTTGATCTGATCTGTAGATCGACGATGCGCAATCCATCACCCCGATGGTCCCCGCAAGCCACTTACTGTTGCAAAACCAAGCGGAATCCATTGCACCGCTTTTAAAAGTGAGGTGGTTTTCCCCGATTGGTAGCGATTCCATTCACCGGCTGACACGTGGCTCTGAGCCATTCCGTAATACCGCCCTCATTGCGCGTTAAAGTTCGGACATGGGCCCGACGCGATATTGATGTACACCATTCGATCTGAGGCCGCTCATCAGACGGTGATCGCTCTCTGAAGACGCCTGTACAATAACCAGGGTACGACACAATGTTAAAAGCATCTCTGCCATCGATATAATCTACAGATTGATGACCCACACTTCATCGCCCTGATTCCTCGTCCAGTCAACTTTTCCGGACCCGAGGTTTTATTTCGCCCTAATTTTATTGAAAATCTGAAGTCCGAGCACATTCTATAAGGTTTATTAGTTCCTGTTCTCCACCACTGATTGCGTGGGCCGATCTCATCTGACGGCCCATGTTTGTCCCGATCCCCAAACCAAATTTTGTGACCATTTTTATCCAAAACAAAGGTTTTTAACCATTTCTCTGTTTCACTTTGACTTTCACCTCTGATCCCGACCGTCGATCTCTGCACGATCGACGACTCTAATTTAATTCCTTCCTTTTTTCCTTTTGACTCCCTCTGATCAATCTCAACTGTTGGATGATGCCATATAATGTTCATTCTCTCTCCACATGCCTTCCGAAGCAGTAAACCTATACATGCAGGATTTCATAATGTTTTTCGTATTTTACAGGTTTAAATGTTTTTCCGCTATACCGAAGAAATGTATCAAAGGCAGAGGGTGACGATCCTCTCGCCTTCGATTCATCAATGAGAATCATGCACAGGGTTTAAAATCCACGTTTCATCGGTGTTTCATAAGGCATTGATGCCATATCACCCCTACGCAACCCTGCACACCAACAAACACAGTAAGTCAATCACAAATCAAAGAGTATCAGGGTCGAAGACAGAAACTCACCAGCATGGAAGACTGAAGACAGCTTTATGAGGGTTATGGCTAAGATTGATTATCAAAAGCCAAACCCTCCCACTTAAAAAACACAGTTAAAAAGAAATCAAAGTGTTTTATCAGACAAAATGCTTCCACCGCCACATCACGGGCTAATTGAATCCCCCAGCTACCACAGAGCCACCTACAGCCTCAAAGAAATCAAAAGAATATTGAAGTTATTACCCGACCAGGAGATATTTTTGCATCAATACCGCTAAACAGTTATTTCAACCAAAGGAACTTATTGTAAACTGTCGACAAAAGTTATTACAAGGATAACCAGGAGCCTTGAAGTCAACAAATTCGTTCCAGCAAGCCTAATAGTTAATGTAAACCAATTAATACAGAGGAAATATCAAGAATCTTCTCCATTAAGCCCCTCAAAGGCCGAGGAGATAGTACACTGTATTAATTGAACTTAGAAGATATTTTATCCCATTCGACCTCCTCATTTCCTCTATAAATACTTTTGAAGAAAATGAGGACAGGTTGTTAGTTGGTTGGTTGATCACTAGTTGCAATATTGGAACTCTCTGAAATAATACATAGTCTATTGAAGTTGAAGATGAAATTGAAGTCCTGGAAGCCCTGATGATGTTGTTGCATGCTTGTTACTGAGAAGGCTCTATCATTGGATCCATGAGCTTGGATGTTGGTGAAGTATTCTAAACTGTTTAATCTTTTCTCCTGTTTTCATTCTGTTCCATAATTTCTTACTACAGTAGGTTGAAATTTTTAGGCTAAGAAATGACTCCTGGAAGCACCTTAGACCTGTTCATCCTTCACTATTTCATGTTTTCCTCTGGTGGGGTATTTTAGAGTCTTTAATATCTCTCTTTAGTCCTCATGCTTGTTTATTTCTATAATAGTTTGCATAAGATGGTTTCAGCATGATTTATGGTTCTCCCTCCTTGTCTGCTGCCATTTAAAAAGTTGTTATTGAAATCTCCCTTTGAAGTATTTCTGTTTACAGTAAGCCAAGGAGGTATGTTCTGATCTTGCCCTTTGTCTTTACTTAAACAGTTGTCTTAAAGGTCTTTATAGTTGTAATCATAGATGTGTTAGGTGTTCCCTCTTCTATGACTGCAATTATCAGTGAATCTTTTATGTTTTCTAAGTCATTTGAAATAAAATCTTTGAGGAAATAGGGTGTTCCCCGAATCTTAGATTTCATTTTAAAATTTGTTTTGAAATCATTATTTGCTTAAATTTTTGCTTTGTAGAATTCATGGCTAGTCCTGTCTATCAAATGGCTCTTTATAGTTCAAATTGTGTTTTCAAATTCCCATTGTTGAGAATTAAACTTCTCTTTCCAAATCATTAATGTCCATCTCATTCCAAAAACCAAAGGATCCTATGGCCAAGTTAGATTTTCCCTTTGATATCCCATATCCATTGATAAGTTTGTCATGATCTCTTTTTGACTCCATTTCCCAATGAAGCTACTACTTCCTCTTTCTACCTATATTTCCTAGACCTTTCATATCTTGTTGTATCAATTCAACCAAACAAACAATCAAACACCTGCACTTAATAACTAGTCTAAAACCAATACTCTAAGCACACGAGATAAACCTTTGCAAATAAAAGTTTGAGAGATCCCTATCTGAGAACAGGAGGACTAGATCCCGTAGCTCTAAAGATTGGTTCTGATGTTGCCTTGTCTTTTGATTTTCCAAACTATCAAAACATGGGACACCAACACCTAGAAGACCACATCCTCTCTAGGTTTGGCTGCCCAAGAAAAATAATCACTGATAACGCTGCTGCTTTTGGATCCAAGAAAATGATTGATTTTTGTCACAGGTATCAAATAGCACTCGGTCATTCAACTTCTTATTACCCACAAGGTAATGGGTTAGATGAATCATCAAACAAGAGCTTGGTTACCATCATCAAAAAACTGCTTGAAGAGAACAAAAAGTCTTGACATAACAAGTTAGTGCATGCTTTGTGAGCTGACAGGCTTACAACAAAGAAATCCATTGGCATGTCACCATATTAGCTTGTTTATGGAACAGAGGCAGTGTTTCCTACCAGCCTAGGGGTACCAGTGATTAAACTAGTCCAAGAGATCTAGACAGAGGAGGACAGTATGGTAAGGAGGATAAATCAAATAATCCATCTCCAACAAAAAAGAGAAGACGTCTGTAACAGAGCTCTGAAGGTACAAGAAAACATAAAGAAGTTATTTGATAAAAGAATAAAAGCTTGTGACTTAAAAATTGGAGATAAAGTTCTGAAGTGGGACTCTACGAGAGAAGACAAAGGAAAGCATGGTAAATTTGACAGTTTGTGGCAGGGTCCTGTTGTACTATA
Organism: Pinus albicaulis; assembly: GCA_034641835.2. Lineage (NCBI taxonomy): Eukaryota > Viridiplantae > Streptophyta > Pinopsida > Pinales > Pinaceae > Pinus > Pinus albicaulis. The sequence goes on along the minus strand of CM076571.1, from coordinate 777,445,116 downwards.
CAACAACCCTCTCTTTTTCTTAATTTTAGAAATAAAATTCATTTAGAAATAGGGTCCCTTTTTCCTTTTATAAAAATAAAAGACTTAGAAATAAAGATTCATTGTTTTGAAAAATCTCATCTTTGTTTGTTTGCAAACTAAATACAACATTCAAATCTTCCGATCTGATCAAATATAGAAGACCTTATCATAAAGAACAAATCAAGTTTAAAAGTACAATGAATAGTAATCGCAATCGGAAATCAGAGAAAACCCTTAGAAGAAACTTGACATACAAATCAAAATCTCTGATGCGATTAATTCGATCGCAAAACTTCAATCGCAAAAAGTTTAAAGTTATTCATTCACATATCTCAGATGCAATGCGCTCAATCGCAATCGCATAATCGGGATACTCTTTAATAAGCTATTTACGGTCGATTGAAATTCCCCGATCCGACGCGCGTTATTACAATAAACGCTTTCAAAAGAAAAACAAACATTTGTTCATTTAAATTTTATATGGTTGACCCCACCATTGGAAATCGAAAAAGTTATCAATCGGAATCGGCCAATCGAAGAAATCTGTGTTATGATATTCATGTGTCAGTTGAAAACTTTCGATGCGATTGATAAATGATATTTATTACATTCGAAAAGTTCCGGATAGATGAATATTATAATATTTTACAAGCGCCAAATCTCCATTTGTACGTAATAATTTAATAGAAAATCGAATGAATATTGGTTGATGATTTGGTTTTTAATATGTGAGTGTGACCCAAAAAGAACATTTACGTGCTATACGAAACCAATTAATAACGAATCATTTGTTCATAAGCGTTCCATTCAAGTTGCTTGTTTGTCACGACTGAGAGTTTATTGTTTTGTAGAGCCAAGGAACACCAAGCCCTTTCATTCACAGACAAAGGGAAGCAATAGCAAACGCAGAAATGTCGAAGAGAGCGAGAAGAGCCAAGACTGTTGTTCCTGTTAAGTTTGTTGAGACTCCTACGGTTTCAAAATAAAAGCCCACAAAACTAAGATTAGTCACAGATACATCATGCCAAGGGCTCGGAAGAATGACGTGGGAAGGAGTGTACAATCTGTTGGAGAAAGAAAACCCCAAAGTCACAGTGGAAAAGGCATCAGTTCCAGACGAAGATAGCTCAGATTCTGACTCTGAGATTACTGAAAGATCACTTGCAAACTCATTTTTGCATCGAATTGCAACCAGAGCGAGCATCATGCCCTATTATGATGTAATTCGATGGGTCATTGATAGTGTGAAGATATAGGACAGAACGTTTGTTTCAGCTTCTGGAGTGTCTTTTGGGTCGTTCAAAGCAGAAGAAATTAAAGCAATGTATCACCTTCTGGACCCGCAGAAGGTGTATAACAAAGAATTTATCAAAAACTTTGCTGATGAGAATAAAGTTCAATCCGATCCTATCAGAGATTGGAAGAAAAATCCAGAGAAACACAGAAATGAAGCATCCGGTATGTATTCTGTAGAGTCCCTTTTACCACCATATTGCTATGCTGCTACCATGATGTGTAGATTATTTGGCAATGATAATTCAGCTAGGTTTTCTATACAAATGCTCCCATTAATCCTAGCTGCTGTCAATTTCGACATTATGGATTGGGTCGTTATTCTTTCTGATAGAATGGCTAATAGAATACTTGAGTACATACAAGACAAAACCGCTGGAAATTCCACTCCTTTTTCTTTTGTGCCTATATTCTAGATGCTCTTTGTTTTAATTCCGAGTTTCCCTTATTTGGATGGAAATGGACTCCCAAAGACCCTACCCCAATTCATATATATCATAAACTTATTTGGAAAGTTCATTTCCAAGATAATGTATATAGAATCTGCCATGGTTTCCTTATCTCTGTTTTCCAAACCATTTTTAATTGCTTCCCTCCTAGATTCTCTGATAAAGCTAAAGCCGACTTATCCGAAATAGGAGATTGATTTGGGGAGGAGAAATTTACATACATCAGGATTTTTGGTAGTATTTTGGAACCACATGTTCTTCCTCTTATTGTTCCAGACAAACCTCTCACTCAGGAAATTTCCTATCAATTAACAGTTGAAGGAATATCCAGATCTTTAAACAACAGTAAGAAGAGAATGTGGCCTCAATTCCCATTCAATTGTGGTCAGCTTACTTTAAATGAATTTAAACATACTGAAAAAGAAGTCGCCAAAATAAAGGGTTGTAAATTTGCAACCATTCCAGGGAGACAGTATGATCCACGAAAGACAGCCTTTAATGTTACTGCTTCAGTTTCAATTGCTCGATTTGAGCATGAACCAGATCAGTTTGATGATTTGTTTGTTTCGTTGGATAATTTTCCTCAAATTTATGATTTAGCCAAGTCTAAATTCCAAAAGGAGGAAATGAATACATTTTTGTTATTCAGAAGTCAGAGATTGTTAAGAGTTCCTCTGGACCAACTAAGAATTCCGACACAAGGGTCAGAGACAGAAAGTACATATGGAAAAACGCCAGTAGAAACATCTGCTGGTAAAGTCATTACACAATCGGCTGTTAACCAACCAACTTTACATACTGCAAAGATGGTCACTGTTGGCAAACCTGAAACTCAGAAAGGAAATACTGATGATAAATCCGATCAAAATACTGGTCACCAGTCTACTGCTCAAACAACAGAAAAATGCAAAAGTACTGATGCTGATGTGCATAATCAAAAGGGAGGATCGGATAGCAAAACCATTGAACATAAAACAGATACAGGGAAAGCATACATGCAATCGGGAGGAAAAGAAACGACTAAGGAGATTATAGACTCTGCTGATCTTAATGTTTCTTCTCAATTATTGAAACAATATGATCAATTCGCTCAGCAATTGGGACTGCAAGATAAAGATAAAGAGCAAATAGAGCAGGATGTCGAAATCATTCCTGAACATCCGATAGGACAGATTGTATTGAAGATCGAGGAGATCCCTCCTTTAGATGTATTTTACAGCCCTAAGCATAAGGCTGTTGTTAGAAGACAGAGAAAAAGAAGGAAGACGGATCAGGACATGTTTTCTACTCCATCGGAAGAATTTATGAATATTGTTTACAAGAACACTGAAGTGAATCCATCTCAGGATCTCACTAAGTTGTCTCAATATGCAGGGGCATATAGTGCTGCAACAATTGATAAAGTTGCAGAAGTTTCTTAGATGATGACTCAGAAAGATCTCTATATAGCTTCACTTGAAGAGCAAACTACGGAAATTCAGCAAAAGGTCGCTCAATTGCAACAACAACTACAAGATCAAGAACTCAGGTCCAAAGAGCTAGAAGAAAAGCTGGCTGAAGAAAAGAAGAAAGTTGATGAACAGGTCTTAGGCAAACAACAACAATTGAATGAAGAAATTTCCAAGTTACAAGGTCTGTTACAAAATGAGAAGAATGCGAAGATTGTACAAGAAAAGGAGTTTCAAACAGCTTTAGATAGGTTCAAAGATTTCCCGAAGTTAAGTGAATTCAAATTGGAAGCTCTTGAAACTAATAAAATAATGTCTCAACAATTGAATGAATTTTTGTGCAAAGCTATCACAGGCAGAACCATTTTGTGATATTACCTCATCCTTGATCCAGAACGTTATTACTCTCAGACAAGAAATAGATGATGCTGATGAAAAGATTTCCGAATTTATCAATTGGCAAGATACAGAAAAAGGAAGAGAAGCCAATCTTCCTAGAATAGAGGAAAGAGATAAAGAAATCTTGTTTACAGAATGGGAACATCAGATAATGAAAGCTGAGAGAGCAATATCAAGGGATAGGAGCATGATGAATAATATCATGCAATTTATAAATGACAGCTTGTATTCAATCAATCTCATTTCAGACTGCGTTCCTGGCAGTTTGCCTAAAGTGAAAGAAACTGAAAACAGGTGGAAAGAAGAAATGATCAATAAAAGTCAACAAATCGACAAAATTGAAGCAATCTCTTGGGAAAATATATGGGCTTATTTAATTAAGCCAAACAATCAACAAATGGCGATTAAATTCCTTTCAAATGCTGTCGATTTTTTAATTCCAGAATTTTCCGATGCCACCTATGCCGGACAGTTGCATTCCGAGATGAGTCATCCACCGAGGCTCCAAGATATGCTGAAGATTTGCAACTTGGCTTCATCCAGCGAGAAAGAAAAGCAATGAATCAGTTTCATTTAAGATAGCAGTTCTGTTTTTAATTTGATAGATTGTAGCAGTAGTAGTAGGATTTTGTTATGTAAATTCTTATTTAAATCCCTCTCATGCATTTAGAGAGGGATCCAAAGTTGTAATATTTTTTGGACTTGGAGCTTACATTTCTATACTCCATTCCCTCTTATATTTGATAAAGGATCACATCTGGTGATTTTTGTGTGGAAATTATCTTTGAAGTGTTGCATTTCTGTACCTTTGAATTTAATTTTACATTGGAGTTGCTGGATTCGAATATCACATTTCATTTGATAGTCTTCAAGATGAATGAGGTATTTCTATCTGTTCACTGTTGATTCCCTTTGTTATATGATATTCGTTTGAAGAATTTGCTATCATTTATATATATTTGGTTTCCATAACATTCCCTTTTATATATCATTTCTGAGTATAATTGAAATGTCATCTTTCATAAGCATATATAAATGGTATACAATGATGAATTAAATATGCTAATATAACTCTGTTTAATTTCTTAAACAGAGTTATCTTTATTCGTTTCTGCATATTTCAATTTAAATAATAATACATTTTCATGGTTATTGTTAAATTGGAACAATCTTAAGTTGTATTCACATATAATTACCCGGGTTAGTGTTAGAATTTCTTTATCAGCATTTAGTTTAATTATATAGTTTTATTTCAGTCAATTTAGTCCCATTTCCACTCATCCAAATCAATCCCCTCACCAACCCATTTAGTTATAAGGAAACTGGTCCTTTAAATCCAGTCGGAGCCACCATACCAAACGGAAAAGGAGTTGTCCTAAGGTCCCGACCGGGTGGTTTTCCCCAATGTTTGAAGCAGAGATTTTCTAGGCTTCAACATTTTTTGCACTAGAAGGAGGGCCTGAGCTATGAATGGCAAGTAAATATTTATCCACAGGCCATTCTGAGAGCAAAACACCCTCATCAACTTCTTCAATTTCTTCTGAAATTCAAAATCCTAGAGAAGAAATTGCAGAGCATATCCATACACCCACTACGAAAATCTCAAAACATTCAGACAAGAAATCTCCTGAGTCTCCTGAAGTTCAAGATTTAATTCATAAATTAAAAGGATTCTCACTATCTCTTGAAGAGTCTGAAATATCTGAAGGTAGTGTAAGCTCAAAATTTATTCCTTCGAAACCTCTTACTAGGTTGCAAAGTGAAAAACTTGGCATTCCTCTGAAAGAATTTCCTTTACCTAGTAAGGGCAAAACAAAAAGAATTCAATAGGAAACAGAAAGTGATACAACTTCATCATCTCATATTCAATCACCTGTTTCCAAAACCACAACTCAACAAAGTGTAGTTGTATCTTCATCATCTCTTCAATCATCATCTTCTCAATCATCTTCTTCTCAAACATCATCGATCCCAACATCGTCTATTCCAACAACTTCTATTCAAACACCACCAGTTTCTACTGCTCCTATAATAGTCGTTCCGATAATGGCTAGACCATGGGCTACTCCAGGGGCAGTCAACATGGCTGAACCTTTACATGATTTACCAGACAATCCTGGAAAATGGCTTCCGAAATTTAGTCCGGATTTTAACATCCAAGCTGAAGAACATATCAACAACTTTATGTTGGCTGTAAATTTGAATGGAGTCACACATGAAGATGTTGTAGTCAGATTATTCCCTTATACTCTTCAAGGAGCAGCTGGATCATGGTACTTTTGATTGCCTTCGGGATCCATAACAAGTTGGGCCATTTTTGCAGATCATTTTTTAACCAAATTTGGAGATGATCGATCAATAGCTACTTTACTCAATGACCTCTCAAATTTGAAAATAGAGCCCAGAGAACCCATTAAAGATTTCAATGCTAGATTTAACAAACTCTTGAACAAAATTCACACAGATTCACAGACCAGTGAACAGGTCAGAATAGAATGGTACATAACTGCCTTACCCTCAAACATAGCAATTTTCATAGACAGAGCTGCAAAGCTTACATTAGCTGAAAGTATGAAAGAAGCTATTGCAGTGGAAAAACGGATTAATTCTCTAGAAAAGAAAAATGCTATCGAGGAAAGGAAATAAAAGAAAGTCAGCTTTAGAGATGATTCAAAGAAAAAGGCCAAAGATCCATATGACATGGAAGGTTTACAGAAAGTTCTTAAAACCATGTCAAATGAAATGGTTGAAATTAAAAAACAAGTAGCTGAAACTTCTACTAAAAAACCATTCCGAAATTTCAGAAGAAATCAAGTTGAATCTAAACCTCCTAATGCAATCTCTAATGCAGAATTAGAGGAAGAAGAAGAAGAAGAAGATACATCTTTAATATCGGACGAGGAAGATGACAATGAAGAAATAGCTGAATTACATGGAATGTGGGATTTTATTCTCCCTAATTCTGATAGTGAGGTAGAACAAGAAGCTATGCCTGTAAGTACTAGGAGTAAATCTACAGCAGAGCCCATACAAACAACTCCAAAAAAGAAAATCACAACTCCAAGTACCAAAGAAAAACCCCCGGCAAAGAAAGCCTCTCCATTACCCACTCAAAATCAGCCATCTTCTTCTAATCTTCCCACATCGACAACAAAGACTTTAGTAGTGTCTGATCCTATGGAGTACAACATTGTCGAAGACATGAAAAAGATCAAAGCCAACATTTCCTTACATGAACTCGGTAAACTGAAACACCAGCAGAAGTTGCTATTGAAAGAATTAAACGCTACACCAATTGCTCCTTTACCAAGCGGTGTAGTTGCAAAAGCAGCTAGAGGAACTGGTAAACCACCAGATAAGGTATATGCTACTGATACCGTGCTCATTGGAGAAAAGTCAAATTCTCAAGCTCCTCCTTTTCTTCTGACTTATGAAATGTACAATAAAAATATGCACAATTGTTTGATTGATTCTGGAGCTTCCTCCAACATAATGCCTACTTCTGTTTGTGCCAAATTGAATATCGAACCACAGAAATCGGCAGTTCATATTGTTCAATTAGATCGCTCTAAAGTTCGAGTTGTAGGAGAAATCAATTCAGTAACTATCAGACTAGCTTCCGATCCTAGAATTGTCCAGAGAATTGATATATTGATTGCTGATATTTCAGAATTCTATGGCTTAATTTTAAGCAGGGACTGGTCTGCAAAACTTAACGGTTATATTTCGACTGATTATTCACATATGTGGCTTCCCTACAAAGGGAAACCAAATCAAATCAAAATCGAACGAGAAAAACATATGACACACACTGTCACTGAATTTGAACAGCCTAATGAACCTGTGGCATTCAACAACAATATTCTTGGAGGTTATTCTGCGGAATCATTTCTTGGAAACTTCAAAGCACCCCGATCACCTTTTTCTATAAATACTTTTGTTTCTCAAGTAGAAAATTTTTCACAATCCGATTCTTCCAGAATTGTAAATACTTCTGATGTAATTGTAGATAAGTCAATAGATAAATATTTATTTTGGTCGTTATATTTTGATGGATCAAAGTCTAGTGATGGAGCTGGAGCAGGATGCATTTTAATTGATCCAGATGGAGAGAAAACCATGCTGTCATGTAGGCTAGAATTTGAGTGTACTAACAATACCGCAGAATATGAAGCCTTGGTTCAAGGACTTTATAAAGCTATAGGGTTAGATGTTAAATACTTGAAAGTCTTTGGTGATTCCGAAATTGTCATAAAACAAGTTAGGAATACTATTCATTGCCTTTAAGGACATCTTAAACACTATCAAACCCTAGTACAAGATCTCACCACTCATTTTTTAGCATTCAATATTTCTCCTATTCCTAGGAATCAGAATACATCAGCTGACTTGTTAGCTAATGTTGCATCTAAACTCCTACCTTCTGAAGATTGCAGTCCTGATAGGTTTTCTGTAGAATTAATTTTTCGTCCATCTGTCCCAGACAATGTCACAAATTGGAGAGTTTTCTATCATGATCAAGATATTTTAAATTTCATGATTTCAGAGAAATCATATGATGAGAAAATTATTGATGAAGATGATCATGATTTACAAATTGCTTCAAAAGGTAATGAAAATCCCATTCCGAAATCTGTTGTTAAATTGGAGGACTTATATGATATTAAAGACAGATTCAAGAAAGTCACTAATACCAAGCTTCAAAGTTCCACTTTGAAGTTTGAATTAGTGAATCTTGGTTCTGATTCCAAACCTCAAAATGTTAATTTAGGACTCAATTTAACATCAGAGGAAATGAATGCTTTCATTAAACTCTTGAACAAATATAAAAATGTTTTTGCTTGGAATTATGATGATTTAAAAATGTATGATACTTCGGTTATTCAACACACAATTCCAATGCTTCCTGATATTAAACCTGTTCAACAAAAGCTAAAGAAAGTTCATCCAAATCTCGAAGGACAAATCAAATCAGAACTTAATAAACTTTTAAAATCCAAAATCATTTTTCCTGTCAGGCACTCCAATTGGGTTTCCAATATGGTACCTGTGAGGAAGAAGAATGGTGATATAAGAATCTGTATTGATTGCAGAAATTTAAACAAGGCATGTTTAAAAGACAATTTCCCATTTCCAACCATGGAGAAGATACTTCAAAAGGTAGCTGGTTCTGAACTTATGTCCTTTCTTGATGGATTTTCAGGCTATAATCAAGTCTTAGTTCATCCAGATGACAGATTGAAAAAAACATTCAGAACAAAATGGGGAACTTATGCTTATCAGAAAATGCCTTTTGGTTTAATAAATGCAGGAGCAACTTTCCAAAGAGCCATGGACATAGCATTTAAAGGTCTGATCAATAAGTCAGTTGTTTTTTACCTTGATGACATAACAGTATTTTCAAAAAAGAGAGCCAATCATCTAAATGATCTAAAGCAAATATTTGAACGATGTAGAAGGTTTGGTATTTCCTTAAATCCAAAGAAATCTTTCTTTGCTTTGGATGAAGGAAAACTCTTGGGATTTGTTGTGTCAAAAGATGGTATATACATTGATCCAGATAGAGTAAAAGAGATCTCTGATATTTATTTACCTCATAACAAAAAATCCATGCAATCATTTCTTGGACAGATCAATTTTGTAAAAAGATTCATTCCTGATTTTTCTTTAATTGTTTTACCTATGCAAAATATGATCAAGAAGAATTCAGTATTTAAATGGGGGCATAAAGAGAAAGAAGCCTTTGAGGCAATCAAACAAGCAATCATTAATGCACCAGCATTGAGTACCCCGGATTTTTCTAAAGATTTTATTTTGTATACTTTAGCCATAGAGACATCCTATGCGGTTGTTTTAACACAACTCAATGATCAGAAAATTGAAGCACCAATTTCTTTCTTTAGTTCAAATCTGCAAGGAGCTGAACTGAATTATTTCTATGTTGAAAAACAAGCCTTTGCTGTATTTAAATCAATCAAGAATTTCAGACCTTTTCTCTTGAAAATTCATACAAAAATCATTGTCCCATTCTCTGCAGTGAGGCAATTATTAATTCAGAGAGAAGTAGGTGAAAAACGAGCTAATTGGGTAACAACTCTGCAAGAATATGATGTTGATATTAACCAACTAAGATTGTTAGAGGACAAGGTTTTTGCAGATTATTAGCAGGAGCTCATAACATACCAGAAAATCAAGATTCAAATCAAGATATTCAAGTAAGTCAGATAAATGTTACAGATTCTGAATCTCAGTATGCTGATCTCATCTATTACTTGAAAAATGGGTATGCTCCTTCTGATCAAAGCTATAAGAGAAAACGTGCTTTAAGGTTAAAAGCTGTTAAATATGAGATCATTGATGATGTGTTATTTAGGAAAAATTATGATTCAATTTTATTAAGATGTCTTGAAAAGACTGAAGCTAAAAAGGTTTTGCAGGAGTTGCATGATGGACCAGCAGGAGGTCATTTTGGAGGTGATACCACAGCTCACAAAATAATTCATGTTGGCTATTACTAGCCTACCCTTTTTAAAGATACACATGACTATGTAAGGAAGTGCAGAATTTTCCAAACTGCAAGTGGAAGACAAAGGAAACTAGCTTTTCCTTTGCAACCAGTGAGTATTGAGCAACCATTTGAACAATGGGGGCTTGACATTATTGGTGAGATAGTACCTCATTCTTCCAAACAGCACAAGTACATCCTTACTGCAACTGATTACTTTACAAAATGGGTAGAGGCAATCCCTTTGAAGGTAGCCAATTCTAATGCAATTATTGATTTCATAGATCAATTCATCATAACCAGGTTTGGTGTACCTCAAGCTCTTGTCTTTGATAATGCATCTTATTTTTCCGGAAATAGTTTAATATAATTTGCAGTCAAAAGAGGTTTTAAACTGAAATATTCAGCAAATTATTATCCACAAGGTAATGGTTTGGCTGAATCCACTAACAAAAATCTCATCAAAATCATTAAAAGAACTATTGATCAAAATCAAAAGAATTGGCACAAATCTTTAATCTTTGCATTATGGGCTGATCGTATCACTGAAAAAGCTTCAATAGGAACTTCACCTTTCAATTTAGTCTATGGAAAAGAAGCTGTGATACCATCAAATTTAACTCTTCCATCATTAGCCCTAGTACAATTTATTGAAGAAAATCCTTCTTCATCCATTCAATTGAGGTATGATCAAATTCTTAAACTAGAAGAAGATAGAGATAAAGCTAAAATTGTTCATGAAAAACATCAACAACTTGTAAAATCTTCTTTTGATGCAAGTTCTACCGGCTCAAAAATTTTGTCAATTGGTGATCTTGTTCTGAAATGGGATAAAGCACATGAAGAAAAAGGTAAACATACCAAGTTTCAGAAAATGTGGCTTGGACCATTTCAGATCATTGAAAAGATAGGCTCAAATACATTCATACTCCAAGATCTAACAGGTAAGAGATAATCTCTTCCTGTAAATGGGCTTATCTTGAAGAAATTCTTTTCATAAGGAGGTAACCCCTTCTTAAAACTGTACATATTCCTTTCTGCAAATTTTTTATTGTTTTTACAAATAAAGGTTGTTAATGAGTCTCTAATTGACTGTTTACTTGTTAGAAAATTCTTAGGAAGAATATTATAAATATTTATTTTAGGTAAATAAGAATTTTTAAATAAATGATCATAGTCTTTTGATAGTTTTAAATAATATGTTAAACTTTGGAAGATTATACCAATTATTTGCATGATCTTTTAAAAAACTTGAGGGAAATGTAAACCATTATAAGTTTATTAAGCAGAGAAAGGTTATCTATAAAAGTAAAGATTATTCAAGTCTTGGTACTCAAAAAACTCTAAAAAATTGTCATCCATTAATTCTTAAGGATAAAACTATTTCACCCCATCCATTTAGGTTGTGATTTTTTTTTAGAATGTAATTCTAAGAAATTATGTAAAATTTTTAAGAGATAAGAGGTCTCATCATGAGCCGACTTACCATATTCATAAGAAGTAATGAAACTGACATTACCAATACTGCATATCAAAGCAGGGTAATGGCTTATAAACATAAGACAAGGGGTCTCATCACGAGCCAGCTTGTTCAGTTTAATTACAACTAGTGAATGGCATTGTTATTAATTGGCTACCAAACCAGAACAATGGCTCTTAAAAATAAAAAAATAAATAAAAGACAAAAAACATGAGATAATATGTCTTATGAATTTATCTTTTAAAAAGTCATAATCTTAGTTGGATGAGACAATGAATAGTTAATGGTTAAAAGGTAACCCTGTCGAAACTATGAACGTTTGCGGGCAGCAGAGGCAATACATATGACAATAGAGTATATTATAAAACCAAACTTGGAAAAATTCACTTACTTCATTATTAATACCAATCAAAGCTTAAGATAACCCAAAAATGTTTTTATTCTCAAGAAACTAGAAAGAAATTGTAAATAATTTTTATCCTTTTTCATAAGTTAGATTTTATTTTTGATTATCCTAGGATAGTTTTCATTATCTTTAAAAATCTTTACTTACTAAAAATATAGTATTCATTTTATTTTTTCAGAGATAACTGGTTCTTTCAATGAATCGCCAATTGTTGTACTATACAACAACCCTCCCTTTTTCTTAATTTTAGAAATAAAATTCATTTAGAAATAGGGTCCCTTTTTCTTTTTATAGAAATAAAAGACTTAGAAATAAAGATTCATTGTTTTGAAAAAGCTCATCTTTGTTTGTTTGCAAACCAAATACAACATTCAAATCTTCCGATCCGATCAAATATAGAAGACCTTATCATAAAAAACAAATCAAGTTTAAAAGTCCAATGAATAATAATCGCAATCGGAGATCGGAGAAAACCCTTAGAGGAAATTTGACATACAAACCCAAATCCTCCGATCCGATTAGTTCGATCGCAAAACTTTAATCGCAAAGAGTTTAAGTTATCCATTCACATACTTCCAATATGATGTGATCAGTCGCAATCGCATGATCGGGATACTCTTTAATAAGCTCTTTGCGGTCGATTGAAATTCCCCATTGCGACGCGCGTTATTACAATAAACGCTTTCAAAAGAAAACAAACATTTGTTCGTTTAAATGAGAAAACTTTTGTATGGTAGACCCCACCATCGGAAATCGGAAAAGTTTTCAATCGGAATCGTCCAATCGAAGAAATCCTTATTATGATATTTATGTGCCATTTGAAAACTTTCGATGTGATTGATAAATGACATTTATTACATTCGAAAAGTTCAGAATAGGTGAATATTATAATATTTTACAAGCGCCAAATCTCCATTTGTACATAGGTATTTAATAGAAAATCGAATGAATATTGGTTGATGATTTGGTTTTTAATACGTGAGTGTGACCCAAAAAGAACATTTACGCGCTATACGAAATCAATAAATAACGAATCATTTGTTCATAAACGTTCCGTTCAAGTTGCTTGTTTGTCACGATTGAAAGTTTATTATTTTGCAGAGCCAAGGAACACCAAGCCCTTTCATTCACAGACAAAGGGAAGTAATAGCAAACACAGAAATGTCAAAGAGAGCGAGAAGAGCCAAGACCGTTGTTCCTGTTAAGTTTGTTGAGACTCCTACAGTTTCAAAAGAAAAGCCCACAAAACTGAGATTAGTCACAGATACATCATGCCAAGGGCTCGGAAGAATGACGTGGGAAGGAGTCTACAATCTATTGGAGAAAGAAAACCCCAAAGTCACAGTGGAAAAGGCATCAGTTCCAGATGAAGATAGCTCAGATTCCGACTCTGAGATTAATGAAAAAACACTTGCAAATTCATTTTTGCATCGAATTGAAGCCAGAGCAAGCATCATGCCTTATTATGATATAATTCGATGGGTCATCGATAGTGTGAAGATACATGACAGAACGTTTGTTTCAACTTCTGGAGTGTCTTTTGGATCGTTTAAAGCAGAAGACATTAAGGCAATGTATCACCTTCCAGATCCGCAGAAGGTGTATAACAAAGAATTTATCAAAGAGTTTGCTGATAATAATAAAGTCCAATCTGATCCTATCAAAGATTGGAGGAAAAATCCTGAGAAGCACAGAAATGAAGCATCCGGTATGTATTCTGTAGATTCCCTCTTACCTCCATATTGCTATGCCGCTGCCATGATGTGTAGATTATTTGGCAATGATAATTCAACTAGGTTTTCTATACAAATGGTCCCATTAATCCTAGCTGCTGTCAATTCCGACATTATGGATTGGGCCGTTATTCTTTCTGATAGAATGGCTAATAGAATACTTGAGTACAGACAAGATAAAACCGCTGGAAATTCCACTCCTTTTTTCTTTTGTGCCTATATTCTAGATGCTCTTTGTTTTAATTCCGAGTTTCCCATGTTTTGATGGAAATGGACTCCCAAAGACCCTACCCCAATTCATATATATCATAAACTTCTTTGGAAAGTTCATTTCCAAGATAATGTGTATAGAATCTGCCATGGTTTCCTTATCCCTATTTTCCAAACCATTTTCAATCGCTTCCCTCCTAGATTCTCTGATAAAGCTAAAGCCGACTTATCCGCAATAGGAGATTGGTTTGGGGAGGAGAAATTTACATACATCGGGATTTTTGGTAGTATTGTGGAACCACATGTTCTTCCTCTTATTGTTCCAGACAAACTTCTCGCTCAGGAATTTCCTATCAATTAACAATTGAAGTAATATCTAGGTCTTTAAACAATAGTAAGAAGAGAATGTGGCCTCAATTCCCATTCAATTGTGGTCAGTTTACTTTAAATGACTTCAAACATGCTGAAAAGGAAGTCACCAAAATAAAGGGTTGTAAATTTGCAACCATTCCAGGGAGACAGTATGATCCGCGACAGATAGCCTTTAATGTTACTGCTTCAGTTTCAATTGCTCGATTTGAGCATGAACCAGATGAGTTTGATGATTTTTTTGTTTCGTTGAATGATTTTCCTCAAATTTATGATTTAGCCAAGTCTAAATTCCAGAAGGAGGAAATGAATAAATTTTTGTTATTCAGAAGTCAGAGATTGTTAAGAGTTCCTCTGGACCAACTAAGAACTCCAATACAAGGGTCAGAGACAGAAAGTACATCTGGCAAAATGCCAGGAGAAACATCTGCCAGCAAAGTCATTACACAATCGGTTGTTAACCAACCAACTGTACATACTACAAAGGTGGGCACTGTTGGCAAGCCTGATACTCAGAAAGGAAATACTGATGATAAATCCGATCAAAATATTGGTCAGCAGTCCACTGCTCAAACAACAGAAAAATGCACAAGTACTGATGCTGATGTGCATAATCAAAAAGGAGGATCGGATAGCAAAACCATTGAGCAGAAAACAGATACAGGGAAAGCAGACATGCAATCGGGAGGAAAAGAAACTACTGAGAAGATTGTAGACTCTACTGATCTTAATGTTTCCTCTCAGTTATTGAAATAATATGATCAATTCGCTCAGCAATTGGGACTGCAAGATAAAGATAAAGAGCAAATAGAGCAGGATGTCGAAATCATTCCTGAACATCCTACAGGGCAGATTGTATTGAAGATCGAGGAGATCCCTCCTTTAGATGTATTTTACAGCCCTAAGCATAAGGCTGTTGTTAGAAGACAGAGAAAAAGAAGGAAGATGGATCAGGACATGTTTTCTACTCCATCGGAAGAATTTATGAATATTGTTTACAAGAACACTGAAGTGAAGCTATCTCAGGATCTCACTAAGTTGTCTCAATATGCAGGGGCATATAGTGCTGCAAAAATTGATAAAGCTGCAGAAGTTTCTCAGATGATGACTCAGAAAGATCTCTATATAGCTTCACTTGAAGAGCAAACTAAGGAAAGTCAGCAAAAGGTTGCTCAATTGCAACAACAACTACAAGATCAAGAACTCAGGTCCAAAGAGTTAGAAGAAAAGCTGGCCGAAGAAAAGAAGAAAGTTGAAGAACAGGTCTTAGGCAAACAACAACAATTGAATGAAGAAATTTCCAAGTTACAAGGTTTATTACAAAATGAGAAGAATGCGAAGATTGTACAAGAAAAGGAGTTTCAAACAGCTTTAGATAGGTTCAAAGATTTCCCGAAGTTAAGTGAATTCAAATCGGAAGCTCTTGAAGCTAATAAACTACTGTCTCAGCAATTGAATGAATTTTGTGCAAAGCTATCACAGGTAGAACCTTTTTGTGATATTACCTCATCCTTGATCCAGAACGTTATTACTCTCAGACAAGAAATAGATGATGCTGATGAAAATATTTCCGAATTTCTCAATTGGCAAGATACAGAAAAAGGAAGAGAAGCCAATCTTCCTAGAATAGAGGAAAGACATAAAGAAATCTTGTTTACAGAATGGGAACATCAAATAATGAAAGTTGAGAGAGCAATATCAAGGGCTAGGAGCATGATGAAATATATCACACAATTTATAAATGACAGCTTGTATTCAATCAATCTCATTTCAGACTGCATTCCTGGCAGTTTGCCTAAAGTGAAAGAAACTGAAAACAGGTGGAAAGAAGAAATGATCCATAAAAGTCAACAAATCGACAAACTTCAAGCAATCTCTTGGGAAAATATATGGGCTTATTTAATCAAGCCAAACAATCAACAAATGGTGATTAAATTCCTTTCAAATGCTTTCGATTGTTTAATTCCAGAATTTTCCGATGCCACCTATGCCGGACAGTTGCATTCCGAGATGAGTCATCCACCGAGGCTCCAAGATATGCTGAAGATTTGCAACTTGGCTTCATCCAGCGAGAAAGAAAAGCAATGAATCAGTTTCATTTAAGATAGCAGTTCTGTTTTTAATTTGATAGATTGTAGCAGTAGTAGTAGGATTTTGTTATGTAAATTCTTATTTAAATCCCTCTCATGCATTTAGAGAGGGATCCAAAGTTGTAATATTTTTTGGACTTGGAGCTTACATTTTTGTACTCCATTCCCTCTTATATTTGATAAAGGATCACATCTGGTGATTTTTGTGCGGAAATTATCTTTGAAGTGTTGCATTTCTGTACCTTTGAATTTAATTTTACATCGAAGTTGCTGGATTCGAATATCACATTTCATTTGATAGTATTCAAGATGAATGAGGTATTTCTATCTGTTCACTGTTGATTCCCTTTGTTATATGATATTCGTTTGAAGAATTTACTATCATTTATATATATTTGGTTTCCATAACATCCCTTTTATATATCATTTCTGAGTATAATTGAAATGTCATCTTTCATAAGCATATATAAATGGTATACAATGATGAATGCAATATGCTAATATAACTCTGTTTATTTTCTTAAACAGAGTTATCTTTATTCGTTTCTGCATATTTCAGTTTAAATAATAATACATTTTCGTGGTTATTGTTAAATTGGAACAATCTTAAGTTGTATTCACATATAATTACCCGGGTTAGTATTAGAATTTCTTTATCAGCATTTAGTTTAAACAGATAGTGTTATTTCAGTCAATTTAGTCCCATTTCCACTCATCCAAATCAATCCCCTCACCAACCCATTTAGTTATAAGGAAACTAGTCCTTTAAATCCAGTCAGAGCCACCATACCAAACGAAAAAGGAGTTGTCCTAAGGTCCCGACTGGGTGGTTTTCCCCAATGTTTGAAGCAGAGATCTTCTAGGCTTCAACAGGTCCATACATCATCCAGTCCAGTATTGGTCCAAATGCCTTTTTTATGCAAGAGCTAGATGGTACAGATCTGTTTGGGAGTCCTGTCAATGGCAGGATGCTCAAACATTACTACTGCTGATTTCCATTTCCAGTTTTCATTTCCATTGTAAATACCATTGTTGTGTTTTGTTTTCAAAGAAAAAGAGAAAATGTTTCAAAAAACAGAGAGAAAGAGAGGTTTAGATATGCTCAAAACTTGAACCTCTGAAGTGCAAAAGATTGGCTCTAACATGATCAAAACCTGAGCCAAAGGAAGTAAAGAAGTTGGTCCTAAATGTTCTAAATCTGAACCAGCAAAGAAGAAAAAATATTAGCTCTAACAAGCCCAAAACCAGGGCTGAAATGAAGAAGAAAGTGACTCTAACAAGCTCAAAACTTGAGTCACAAAGAAAGGAAGGATGCTACAAAGTTTCAGATTTCAAGCCTTCAAGATTTTGTTTCAAGTTTCTGCAATTTCTGTTCATGTACAACTGTATTTATGCCATGGATCCACAGCAAACCAGATTATCTAATCCTGGTTTGAATGTTTTTAAATTTCTATGTAGAATGTAAAGAATAAATCTTCTAGATAGTTTAATCCTAGCAGATATTAGATTAGGTAGAGAAGTTATGAGGCCAACAGCTTAATCTGGTCTCATGGAGTAATAAGGGTAGAATTAGATTAGTTTGTTTTATGCTTTCAATTAAAAAAAAAAATGATGAAGAAGGTCTACCAATTCAAATGCACCTTGAAGAAAAAAAATGTTAGTACTGTAGGATGGGTAGGTAGATTGTTTGGGGAAGTTTTCTGCTAATTAATATCCATCGTGTTTGTAACAGCTGAATCAAATAAGAAAGATGGTTCAAAGATCAGGCATATGGCCTACTACAAAGATTATTTTCTGAATTCTTGACACCTTCAAGAAGATTCCATCCCATGTGGAGCCACTGTTAGCCACCTATGAATTTTTTGTCAAGCAAACAGGTAGCTAAATATTTTTCTGAGCGTTCAATAGATACATTTCCTATGAAAATCTCTCATCCTTGAAGCCTATGTGTGCCCTTTACCTTTGAAAATATCTCCACTGTTGTTTCCATCAAAAAGGCCTCACTGTCTATGAAAAAATTATGCTCAGAAAGACCTC
Source organism: Pinus albicaulis (assembly GCA_034641835.2). Taxonomy (NCBI): domain Eukaryota; kingdom Viridiplantae; phylum Streptophyta; class Pinopsida; order Pinales; family Pinaceae; genus Pinus; species Pinus albicaulis. The sequence continues at coordinate 777,426,676 of CM076571.1, read as the reverse complement.
CATTTGCCCCTTTGTATCCCTGAAAATTTTCCCATTTTAACCCTTTTTTCTTTTTTTTCAAATTTCCCCTTTAACCCCTAAAATTCCTTCCTAAGCCTACTAAATCATTCCATCTCCCCTTTTAACCTCACAAGTACCCTTTGTTTGGCCTAAAAATCCATTTTTCCCTCTACCTAAAACCTTTGTTCAGCCTTAAAAACTATGTTTTTAAGCTAAAAAACCGATTTTTTACATATAACATGCTAGCCCCCTTTGGCCCAGCCCCCAACCACTTCCCCTCCATGCACCCGAGCACTAAAACCAAGCACTAAAGCATTTGGAACTCATCGGAATTGGAAGTTGAACGGAGCACGCATTCCTTTTTTAAATTGATTTCTTCCGTTGCAATAGTGTATTTTCTCTGTTGGCTTTTGGAGCGTTACCAGCTGTTGATATGAATAGATCTGACAGTCTGTGCAGGTCTTATCGCACCCAAATCACATTTCTTTATAAAACCCCCGATGGCCATCTCCACCATCGATTCACTTTTAAATCCGATGTCCATCGCAGCACCGCCTTCATTTCCAATCAAAACTTTTGGTTATGCCACCCCTCCGATCCCCCGATTGAATTTGAATCATCCATCCATTCAAAACCAACAGCTCATATTTCTTCTTGCTCCGCCCCTCTCCCCCGAATGGTTACCCTCCTGTTAGGGTCCCGTGATTTGGCTGATTGGCAAACCAAATAACAGTATAACATCAAACCAGTCTTTGGAGCCCAAGGACCTAGCCTTCCTGGACTCAGAGAGGGCTCTCTCCATTTGTGTAAGGGATATTTGTGTGGTTGCTTATTGTGTTTTGATTTTAGGCTAGTTATGAAGTAGGTTTTCGATTTTGGTTTTTAGGTTGTGAGGGATGAATTGATCAAAAGACATAATATAGGTAAAAATATGTCAGATCAACTAGGCTATGGGGTCGAAAAGGTCAAGAAAGATTTCAGGTGGTGATACGAGGTTGTTGAAGGCCGATTTGATTCGAGGTAAAATGGATCTTTGGGTAAAATGGAGTGAGATGAACATTAAATTTGTGAAGAACAAAGGATTTCAAACATAACTAGTTTAATAGCTGACATAAACATGGTAGGGCTAATCCTTAATCATGAGAAATGTAACTCTAAACTGATCAATGCATAGAAATAAACATTCAAGCCATGCATAGAGATATATGACTCTCTAACTTTAGAAAATGGCTATCAGACTTTGGGGAAATACATTTAAGACAAACAAACAACTCAAATCACTATGAAGAAATGCCTAAACATAGTATTCCAAGCTATTGGGCACTTTGAAGCAAGATTGCATAGTTTTAAGCAAAGGGTAAGATCAGTACAAGACCTCCTTGGTTCAACAAATGACAATCTAATCAATAAAAGAGAGGTTTCATAGGTGGATTTATGACTAGCCATGAGTAAGAAGGGCATACCATGAATCATAATTAGCATGCATAAAACCATAAATGAAACAAGAAAACAAGATTCTTCAGATATTAAAGAGCAATCAAGGATTCTTTAATATGACTAAGAATGAAGAAAACATAGAAGCTATAAACAAACAGGAAATTTGAGGTGCCTCCAAGGGCATGTCTCAAATCTATTCTCTACTGTCTTATAGCAAGCAAGAACATGGAATTATGAATGAAAACTAAGAAACAAAACAGAGAGAGAGACACTATACCATTCTACCAAGTCATGGAATCCAACAACAATCCTCTTTCATCATCCAAAAACATCCAACAAACTATCCAAAAGCATGAGACAAGTGTTTATTCCAAGCGTTTATGACCATATATTGCTTCTATTCATCAAGTTCAGCCTTATTTACAATGAAATCCTTTGGAATATACAGGCCAAAGTGAGGAAAACCTCTTAGCTCAACTTGCAATCTCATTGGCCTATCCAAAATATTTGATTTTGTCCTTGAGGATTTGCAAAGCCCAAGGCACAAAATATCTAATAAAATATCTCAAAAATTCTAAAAAAGAGAAATATATTGACTTTTCATAACTAATCATGTACAAAAATAGCTAAACGCACATGAGGAAAAGTCACTTTTGAAAGGTTCAATTTTTACAAAAATACTCAAGAAATATATCAGCAGAAAGTAGTCTGACTTGCCGGCAACTTTTGGAGGCCTTCCCGATGTCGAAACGAGGCCCATGATAGCTCGTTGGAAAGATATGAATGTCTATTTTCTGAAAATGTTTATTTTTCTCCAAAATGACCACTGAAAGTCTTCCAAAAACAGACCTGTGTGTAGAAACCTAAAAAATAGGCCTTGCTGATAAACGGGGTAGAGTGTAGAAAAAGCGAGTGTTTTTCGCCATTTTGGGGGAGCAAATGATCTTCAATTGATCTAAAAATCGCTAAGTATATGCCCCTAAAATTATGGCATCCAATGATACCATTTTAATCCTTTGAGGATGCTCCAAACTGAAATGGCGATGCCCATGAGTTTTAGCCAAAAACCCAAAAATGACAAAAAACCAAAATTTGTCGAATTTCGCCCAATTTTGGCGAGCATGACCCTCAAGGGTTTTCAGAAACATGCTGTGAAGCTGAGGCCACAATTTGGAGCTTTGAGGTGTCTTTCCTCAATTTTTGTGCCGGGCGCTTCCTTTTAGCCTCCTTGAGTTTTTCCTGAGTGGCCTTCAATTTCCGCCGGGCAAACTGATTGAGTTTCTTATAATGCCCGGTCATTCTCCGTTAAAGGTCCAAGTCTCTATTTTCCTTCTCCAACTTCTTCTCCAAGTGATCATTAACCCTCTCAAGCCATGCTTCTCGATTTTTCTCTATTTCTTGGGTGAACAATGTAGTGAGAGGGGTAGATTGGAGAAAGGGAGCTTCTTCTTCCTTTTGTTTCTCAAGGGCTCTTTTGAGCCCCATGGTTCTTGGCCTCTTTCTCCTGGGCTGATCTTCATCTTCGCTCTCATCGAACTCACCCATGAGTTCTTCCAATCTCACTTGTGCTTTGGAGGCCTCTTTTTTGTATTTGATGGCTTGTGTCTCATATATCGCCATACAGACACTCATCTATTTGTTTTGAATTTGTAAAAAGTGATTGAAGTTTCTAGCCCTCTCAAGATCAGTGCTCAAAGCATCAATTTGGTTTTCTCTATTGATTAAGAGAGTTTCAAGGATTCGGGCTTCATTTTCACTATCATCACTTTGAATTTGAATTATTTTGAACTCCCTCTCCTTTTCATGGCTGCTTTCTTCTTTCTCATTTCCTTTGCTTTGGGTGGCCTTTTTAGTCTTCCTCCTCTTGGGCAATTTGACAATGGGCTTCTTTGGAAATTTCCCCTTGCTTCGGAGGGCCCTAGTAACATTTGGAGCTACAACTTTAGGCACCCTTTTCCTTGATGTCCAGGGCTTGGTCACTTTTGGAGAAGAGAGCATGGCCCCTTGCCTAGGAGAGGCAGCTAGCACATACTCTATTGGCTCTTTGCCCTTGTTACTTTGCTCATCATTCTTGCCACTCTCTTGGATTTCTTCATGGATTCCTTGACTGTATTTTTTCATTTCTTTTTGAGGGCTATCCTCCTCACTGTGTTGCACCTGTTTATCATGTTTCCCTTCTTCTTCATGAGACTATTGTTCATCATCATGTGGCTGCCTCTCCTCACCGTGATGCTCATGTTGATCATGCTACCCTTCTTCTTGATGAGGCTGCTCATCCTCACTGTGTTGCACCTGTTTATCATCATGTTGCTCATCATCATCTTCCTCTTCATCATGCCCTTCTTCATCATGCTGCTCTGCCTCACTGTGTTTTTCTTCCCCTTGCTGCCCTATTTCATCATGATGCTGCTCATCATCATCTTCCTCCTCTTACTCATGCTCTTCTTCCTCATCATGCTCTTTTTCTTGTTCAATGGGAAATTTGAGCCTCTTGGGAACATGCTTGCTTGAAGAAGCTGAAGGATGGTGAGTGGAAGGTGAAGGAGATGTATGAAATGAAGGGACAGTGGTGAAATTCGGATGTGTAATGAAAGTATCCCAAGAGATTTCCTTCTTCTCAAGCTGATGAAGAATGATAACCTTGATGAGGGAGTGATGGAAGAGGCAGGCTATCTGCTAAGAAGGAGGCTTTTTCTGAACAGTGGAGGCCATTTTCTCAATACTTCTATGTAGGAAGAAAGAGAGATTTAACAATTTGGCCCTCGTGAAATGCATGAGCAATCGGATATGATAGGCATAGACTCGGGAGAATTTTCCCTCGCAAGTGAAGTATTTCATGATTATCTTCATGAGGGAGGCGTAACTAGTCAGTAGATATGAGAAGAGAAAAATGGATGGACATGAATCTCTATGCTCAGGCTTCCGAAAAGGCTTGTATTGTTCTAAGTCCAGGTGGCTTTGTTTAAACTACTTCTCCCTGACATAAGAGATTTTGGTGGCCTTGGAAATAGACCTTGGAGAGAATTTGAAATCTAGGCCTGCCAGCTGAAAGTGTTTCTCTTGAAACCTCAAAGCACAAAGATGTGTCAAAGGGGAATAGCTCTTCACCTCTTGCACTCTTTGACAAAAATCTGGACACCCAACCTCATGGAAGTTAAATAGAAATGATGGATGAGAATTTACCTCTTCAATGGAAACAGGCTCAAACCTCCTATGAAGGCCACTCCTACTGTCTTGCCTGGGAGGCATTTTGTTTTTAATGTTCTTTGCAAAACCAAGTTGTCTCAAATGGCCTTTGGAATGTTTTTCTCAACCACACCTTTGTTCTCCTTGTTAGTCACTGTTTGTCCTCTTTGATGCCAATCAACAAATATTTATCAAAATAAAAAGCACACAGTCAATTTATTACTGTGTTTTGGCATGGTATTGAAAGGAGGTATCTATGTTTTCTTGTTAGAACAAGAGTATCCTTGTGTTTAGACAAAAACAAAATCACTCTTTCCCAAACAATGCTTTTCTGCTGTTCACTATTTCTTTACAAGGTAAGACAAAACAACCTCAGCTGATTTTGAAAAATCTTTGAACATACTCTATTTTGTGGAACAGTGGAGGTTGCACAAGGTTTCACTGTTTCACCATTCAAAAGAAGACACTTTTGAAATGACAAGGCATTCAGATATGACCATTGTTTTCACTTTACAAAAACTGTGTTCACCTTAGGATCACTGTCCCACTCTACAAACACTGTTTTTACCTTAGGGTCACTGTTTCCCTTTACAAACACTGTTTTTACCTTAGGATCACTATTTCCCTTTACAAACACTGTTTTCACCTTAGATTTGCAGACAGAGGTTAATTTTGTTTTATCATTGTTAGGACATCTTACAGCAACTTGAAAACCTTCTACCACTGTGTTTTTGCCTTGCAATTAGTGTTATGGTCTATCATTGTTCTTGAAGGCAGTTTTAGGCACTTTGAAACTAATATAAACACACCATAGCCTTCTACTGTAACAATATTTGGCAACACAGTAACAAACCACTTTGCTTTTCTACCAAGAACTTTACTTTTCAATCATTGTTTTAGTCTTGAAAAACATGGCATCAATCACCCCTTTAAAATTTAAAATTTACCAAGGGGTGGTAAAAAATACTTTGAAGATGGCTTCTGGTCCTTGCTTGATGAGTTGAGCAGGTCTCAAGACCCTTTGAAGGTGTTTTGATCATTCAAACAGGCATGACACGTTCAAATGGAAGAGCGTCGCGCAATAAAATAGGTGTCGGGTCGGCTTTCGGGCAGTGGTGACCGTGCGCACAGGCGCGCCGTGCGCCACTACAGGCACGCCGCGCCACCGTTATAAGCCTTTGTAATTTCTGCTCTAAACGCGCTGCACGCTTTTCTAGGTGCACTGCACAGGCTTTAAGCCTCAAAAACTCTGAAATTTGCTTGAATCCCCTTGTTTCAGTCAGTGAGCAGCCAAGGGGATGTTGGTCGGTCACTTTGAATTTTGCATATGAGAGTTTTGCAATGGTTCTTTATCCTCTTAAAGTCGAAAAACCCTTTGAATTTGATTTGTGAGGGTTTGAACGCATTTTTTTTTTAAATGCCTTTGTTATAACGAAAATAAAATGAATTTGAAAACGCCAAAGGGGCCCATATTCAATTAATGTTGATAATAAAGTGTTGTGAATGCTATTTGGACAGTTTTTGATAGATATGACCCTTCCCAATGTGAAGAAGTCATCCCAAGGCTAAACTCCTTTTCACTGTTTGCCTATTAAGGGAGGACACTTCTTTCCTCTGTTCATATCTGATTTTTAGAGGAAAACCTTGCTCAAAGCCATATAATGACTATAGATGCACCCTTTGAATGACATTTTTCTTTGATTGTGGGAACCTTAGTTGCATTCACCTGGGTTTGACAAATAATTGTTTATCAAAAATAAAGTCCTTTAAAGACCTTCCCTGCAATCATCTGCAATAGCCAGGCATCTTCATATGTATAAAAGGTCCTTTTTTTGTGACAGTATCATGCTTCATTTCTTTGAATGCTGTCCCTGAAATTAAAACACTTGTCATACCCTTTTTATACATAATGTCTCCGTGTTGTTTATCTGCAAAGTCCCCTTGAGAAACTAGGCTTAGGTCACCTTCTTGTCCATTTTGATGAGTTTTTTGAAAAATATTTTCATGAACAAGAAGAGCAAACCTTCTTTGAATATCAACATCACTCTTTGGCCTATGTTTAACCCAGGACTCAACTTATAAACCTTGAATGGATTTCCACTAATTTCAACTCTGTTTTTTAAAGGAAAACAATGGCTAGATTTCATGCCTGTTGATCCAGGGGAAAATCTCTGGAAACTCTTGATGAAATTACATACCTCAGCAGGGTTTGTTCATATGTCCATAAGAGGCTTCAGATTTCCTTTGAAGGAAATATCTGATAGAAGGAAAATCAAACCTCTTGGATTCTCACAGTACCTCTGCTTTCCTTCTCTTTTTAACACCATTTTTCTATCCATAAGCCTTCAGTTGTTTTCCCACTGCACTTAAAACCTACTTTTCAATCAGCGAAACCTATAGTCAATCTTTGACTCACCACTACTATGTTAGTGGTATTCATCTATTGGAGACAAGGTGTTAAACAAGCTCTTCGGGAAGTTTGCAATCATTGTCAGCTTTGTGCCCTTTAAAAGAGGTTAATATACCTCTTTTCCTGGCCCTCTGCTTTTTAGATGGAGGCCTTTCTAACATTTCCAAACCCTCTGCTCATGTATGGAGGAGGTTTTATCGGTGATGTCATTTCATCTTCTTTCAAACAGTGTTATCTTTCCTTTCACTGCCTATTCATGCTTAAGCAGATAAAAGTGACAAATTGACAATATGCCATGAAGGGAATTTCTCTGAGACATATAATCCTGCTGTTAAAATACCTTTATGCATATTTAGACAATCAGAGGCAACCTGACCAGTATCTGCAGAGTATTTCTTGTTATTCATAAGTCACTAACCTTTGACTATGTGTGCAGGAGCTTATTGAAATAACTCTCTGTCCTGTAGCTGCATCCCAGGCTCAAAACCACATGAGAAGCAACTGTCTTCTCATGTTGAGTTTAATAATATCTTCTGGAACACTGGTACACTTCTGCTCTTGAAAGAGACATTGAAACACTGTAAGTCTACCTAACATCAATTTAACATGTGGCATATGTATTGCTAAGACATCAAGGCTTGTTAGTGGCGTGACCTAAGGGTGTAATCAAGCTTTATTTGCAGAATAGAAAGGTCATCTAGGACTAGTTGATATTAGATAGAGGTTCTTTGGATTTAGGATAGTTTTCCAAGGGAGGAGCACCTAAAGCGCCACTACCTAACTTAGGGGAGACTTTTTGGACAAATTTGGAGTATTCTCTTTGGAGCTGATGGACAATTTTGTATGGCTGAGGCTAGATAGGGCTTGAAAATGAGGTTTTATCTCGTCATGGGCTGATTGAAAAGGTTAGGAGGGAAAAAATGTTTATGGGTGTTTTCTAGCAGACAAATTTGACATATTGGAGATCAGCTGCTAGAAAACTTGGCTTTAACAACTAGTCATCATCAACAGGTGAAAAATACTGATGACTAACACCTCCGATCTAATCACAACCATTGATTTGTCATCGATCCAACAGTCCAGATGCAATTGCTTCATCGCCCATCGAAGATTTGACCCCTGCCTTCTCTAGTTCTGATTAGATCCTGATCATTCATTCTTTTTGATCCGACGGCCAGGATTTCTCCCACCCTCTAACCATATCCTCCGCCTTTGTTCTCTCTCTCCAGATCTCGACCGTTCATCGCATTGATCGGACGGTTCATGATGAAACCACCTTCTGTTGGTCCCCACTCTACTGTCCGCGCACGTTCTCGTATTGCGCTCCTCCATCACTGTCGGATCTCATGGGGCTAGATCCAATGGCCCACATCAATATCGCGCAACTTGGCCATCTGAAGTTTATCATTTCAAATTCACATGATATGGGTGGTTTTTGAAAGCCACGTGTTAGCCGGAGACCCATATCGCGTTCGACAAGTAAAAACTGCCTCACCTGCCTTTTGCCTCGCGAAAACAGTTGTTTTGCCCGCAAAACCACTTCCCCACTTCCCCCCTCCGAAGGTCCATCTACAGATTTCGACCATTGACCTGTACAGATCAACGGCCCACAATGAATCTCGCATTCCATTCATTGTTTTTCATCACGCGACCATTGAACTCCATCGCATTATCGCAACCGTCGATCTCCTCCTGAGATCTGACAGTCCTAATCAAATCGCCCTCCGCCCATGACCGGGTTGCACCATTCAATACCATCTCGTTGCATTTTCATACATTCTCAGTGTATTTCGTCCAAAGGCCCAAGCCTTATGATTTGCATTAAAAATGATTTCTTCTGCCCAGCATCAAACTTTGGTGTTGTAACATTGATCTTTTAATGCTTTACATTAAAGCTCATATCATTCCGCGACTTTAATGTTTTATATTAAAGTTCATTGCCTATCATCCAACCTTCCAAAGTCATTCCATTGGGTAATCTCCACCATTGATCATCACCTCCAGATATGATCAGACGGTCCACATGCATTTCTCCACCATGCTTTCATCTGATCATTTTCCACCGTTTCACTGCATTTTTCACCAGTTTTTCCTTACATCCACAGCATTCAGCTCTGCTGCGCTGCCATTCTCACGGAATTCCACTACATCCATCCTCCCACCGAATGGATTTCTTAACATTGTTTATGTATTTTTGCAGGGTTACAAGTGGTGGAAACCGCCATTGCTCACAGTCACTATCATAGTGACACAGAGCGCAGAGAAGGCTAAATTCAAGAGCCAGATATTGCAGAGAAATGTTTGGAAAGGTTACTAAGTGGAATTTGTCATTAAAGAACAGGGTTTAACTTTGTAAAACCTCTCCAGCATCATTAAAGCTCAAATTTCGTAGACAGAGACAATCATGAAGCGACAAAGAGTATCAGTGGATAATTAAAGAGTTTTGAAAGCTTTTGATTGAAGATGTTAAGCTTTAATTCAATGTTTAAAAGGAAAATATACTAGATTGAAGACTTCAGGATTAACACAGAAGGCCTAATGAGGCCTAAAGCATAGAAAACTATATTGACAGTGTTTCACATCAGCAGAAGTTTCCCTCCCGAGAAAGGACACAGTACTCATACTGTTTTTATTCTGTATCATGTCCCTGAGAAGGTTTCTACCCCAACAGAAGTCCTAATGCTGCCAAAGCATTTGTTATGCAGTATGGCAGACCTAAAGTCATTTATCTGTCTTTTTGTTTATTCACTGGAGTACTGCAGATTACTACAGCCGAAAGTACATCAAAGAACATACCTGGAGTAAATTTCAGCCTGTCAAATACCACTCTTTCATCCAAACAGTACCAAAAATCAATGCATAGATATTAAGACAGAATGGGCCTCGACCCTCTTCTTCTACTCTATTTTAATGTTTCATTTAGTGTTTCATCTACCTCCTTTGCCTCTCTTTCAGCTATAAAACTCATGAAGAAACTCATTGTAAGGGTTGTTGGTTGTTGATCGGATATTTTCAAATTGTAAGTTGTTTCTTTTGAGATATAGTTCTCTGTGTAAAGTTGTAACAGAGGCTGAGGAAGATGTTTTCAGACTGAATACTAAGCTGTTGGCAATGTTGTACATGACTGGTGTTGCTCTTTAATATGAAAAGCACATTTCTTTGCATCCTTATTTAAAACAGCGGTGATGTTTTTCTGCCTTTGTCTCTGTTTTCCTTTGTAATTCATCACATTCCATTTCTCAGGTACGCATAAAAAATCTAGCTTACGATATACCCTTGCATGGCACCCTATGCTTCTGCTCTCCCTACCTTTGATGTTTTCTACTGATTGTGTTATCTGAGCACTGATTCAAGATAATTTAACCAGTGTACTGGCTAATATTTACTGCTAGCTGATGTATGAATTAATGAATCTGTTCTTAGATGTTCTTGTTGGGTTTTAATTGAAAGAATTGGGATACTGGGAGTTTAGAATGCTGATTCTGTCTCACTAGGGTCTTTTTCAATCAATTGAACCTTTCTAGGTTCCCTTAAGTTGGATGTTGAAGCATTGAAAGTTCAAAGCCTTTCTAGGTTCCCTTAAGTTGGATGTTGAAGCATTGAAAGTTCAAAGCCTTTCTCTGATCTCAGGCCTTTACCTTCTTGTTTAAATCTTTAATGTTTCCTTTGTTTGAAGAGTTAACCTTTTAGGAATTGGATCATAGGTGTTTAATGGCATGTCCTGTCCCTAGATCTAATTCCTAACTGGTCACCTTGGAGGTTTCCTTGTTATTCCCCTTCTCCTTATCATTTCATACCGTACTATCAACTTTAAGATTCAATGATTTAGATGACTAGCCCAATTGAAAGCCTTGAATACTGAATAGCAAGTAAACCCTTTTCTGACTCCATTGCCCAACGGTCTCGAGTGTTCTCTGAATTACCTTTCCTTTGCTTAAAATCCTCTTTGTTCATCCTTGTCTTATATTGAACCCTTCCTTATGGTTTACCAACAACCAAACAAACAAACAAAACAAAACAAATCTCGTGCCTTATAACTAGCCTAAAACCTTCAAAACAAGCTTCAAAGACATATACCTTTGCCTATATAGAGAGATCCCTCTCTGGACCCAGGAGGGCTAGATTTTGATGTCTAAAAGTGGTTCTGATGTTGTCTCATCTTTTGGTATTGCCAAATTTGCCAAAACATGGGAACTCCAACAACATCCACAGCTGTTTTTCTTGTTATTACACAACACCATTATCCTCTCTAACATTCAGATTACATTTTAACAATATAGTAGGAATGTCAAATTCACATTTTAACAATAAATTTACAGTATTCCTAAATGGTGAATGAACTGAAAAATTGGTTAATTTGATTGAAGAGTGGCACTAAATACCGGCCGGCATTGGACTTGTTTATTTCGATGATAATGAAATTAGATTTCAGTTTTGAAATTACATGACAAAACAGTAAAACAAAAGTAATAAATATGATCCGTGGAGCCTTTGGGATGAAAGAAGAAAAATAGTCTTAAAATTTTGACATCATAACCAACTTTAGCAATTTGAAATCATTTTATAAACTTTAGCAATTTGAAATCATTTTATAAAGAAGCAACCTGTCAGACTGTCATATGGTGTCCTAAGATTAAGGCTTACTGTTTTTAAGATCTTTTTGATGCTTCTAATTATAAAATTTGTAAATGATTTTAATGGTTTTCCGACTACGAAATCTCCAACATTTCAGTGGTATAATGTTACCACATTTATAATTATAAATAATGTTATATATAATATTTTATGTAATGTTATATATAATATTTTATGTAATGGTTATATTCAATGTGGAATCTTATTTTCTCTTCTGAATAGAGGACGTTACATTGATACAGCTGAATTCTCCAGTTTTTCAATAATAAGGCATGCAATTCAAAAAAGGGTTTTTAGTTTTGGCGGAGTAAGTTCTTGTTTTTTCGGTGTTGGTATTTTTTCTGACAAATTTCACAGAATGCAAGTGTATTAGTATCTGTTGCTACATAAGAGAATGTTTTTAATTGTTTTTACAAATCTATTTGACAGGGATTACAGTATTATATAACACTCATTATAATAACTATGTAACACAAAATTAAAAATAACAATAATAAACCTAAATAAAATATAATATACAACCAAATTGTTATATAATTTAACATAATATACACTATGGTTAAAAAAAAAGTGATTTAGTATTTCACGTCGCTCCAATAAATTATATACTCTACCATTTCTGTTTTCTAAAATTTATTATTCACAAATACTTTCAAATTTTATATATATATATATATATATATATATATATATATATATATATATATATAATTCACATTTTTTATTTGTTTTTGTTTTTTTTATTTTAATAGGTATAAAATATAATAAATATAATATAATGAGATGAGAATTTTTAAAAATCATGTGCTATATCTTTTTCACATTTACAAAAGTTATCACTAACTATATTTTTTAATTTGTATTATACTTTGTAAAATTAATATATATTTTTCAAAATCATAATTAATAATACTAAATTTTTTAGCAATATGATGATAATGTTGATGAGTAACATCCACATATAAATGAGATTAAAGTTTTGTTTATATATAATTAATTTATTTTATATAGTTATTAATTCTTTTATACTAAATAATAATATTAAAAATAAATATTTTGAACTATATTTTTATTAAATTTGAAAATAGTAATGGATTTAGTTTATTATATTTATATATATATATATAATTTTTTAAATAAAATAAAAAATATATATAATTATCTATGGGATAGAGAAGGTCATAAAGTGTTATATTAAGACATTATATACATCTCAATACTCACATTATCTAGAATTTTTTTTTATTTTTTATATATAGTCAAATTTAATAATAATTTTGTATAAAATAATAAATATATATTTTAACTATAATTTTGTCTAAAACAAAGTATATGGAGAAAGCTATCTCTCATTTTTAAAGTACATTATTATAATAACATTTTTTTTAATTGTAAAAAGAATTTTGTGTTAAAAGAAATTTTGCATCTGCAGAGCAACATTACATCAAAACAAGAGAGGAACTAAATGACACACTCGAATTGAAATAAAATCTCCATGGTTGCCAATGTTCTCATCAGGGAATGCTATATCTAATGTATAGGTCTATGATATCTAAAGCTGTACACTTTCATAGAAAACACTTACAGTTTTTTATTGTAGAGTTTTTTGAATGTATGCCATTTTTAAATCATAAAAATAATTTTGTGTTAAAATAAATTCTGTATTTGGAGAGAAACATTACATCAAAATAAGGAAGGAACTAAATGACACACTATAATTAAAATGGAATCTTCCCAGTTTCCAATACTATCAAAATGTCTTACTACAACTAATACATACATATTATATTGAACGGTGTACACTTTCCAAGAAATTATCTATAATTTTACAAAATATAACTATCACACTTATTTAAGGGTTAGGGGAAGCAATAGGGCATGGGGAATTTTGACTATTCTTTTTGTGGGGTAAATTTTATTGTCTTCTAAACTACAAATTACAATATAAGGTTGAGAAATCTTAGGTCATACTTTCACTGGGGAGACTAGACCAAAGCCAAAAACTTACGCTCTATAGGGAGGTAAGAGATAATTGAGTGCTAAGATAATCAAAATTTATCATACAAAAAATGAGTAGCTAAAATAACTAATTGTGGAAATAAAAAACTAGGAGAGAAGGACTAGTAAAGCAAAATCATAACATAAATATTTTTTAACTAAACACAACTTAATTGGATATAGCTTACATGTAACATATATGATTGAAGATGAAATTATTACTACACAATAGTGCCTACATGGCCTTGAGAAGCATTATAACAACCTACGAAAATAAAGAACTAGACTTGATGTACATACACCACATGCATCACAGTTACTCATTCACACCCTTGAAAGAAAAATCCATTAGTAAAGAAATTTAGCAATTTAATTTCTATGCTTTTCCAAATTATCAAGAGAAGAGAGAATGTTGGAGAACCATAATATACTTGGGGATGCATCCATGCATAGATACTTGTAGGGGGACTTGAATTTCATGCTAACCCTAATGGAGAAAGAAGGAGGAGCCAACATGATGCAGGAACATCTAGCTGATGAGTCATCGTGGATGGAGGTCATTTGGTCTCAGAGAGGATAGAGGAGACAATACAGGAAAGAAATTTTCATTTATTTTTAATTTTAATCTCTTAGTGAAACAACATTTGGGAAAATGAGTAGTTAATTTAAAATTGTTTTAATTAGTTGCTCAGTCAAATTATTTCCGTATGTTAATTTACCATTTCCAGCAAATTCAAGGTAACAGTTACAGAAACTATGTAACTAATAAATGTAACTGATAACAGTTAAATCAAACTGTTTTCAAACCATACAAAAGACAGAAGCATGCATTGTAACAGGTTTGATTGAGAGAAGAAAAAGAGAGCATAATAGAAATCTTTGCAAACATCCATAATTGAATCGACATTACAGCCATTTTAAACAATCCTTTTATCCTATTGTAATCAACTACGCATAATAATAGAAGGAACCACAGAAATCTGAAAGGCATCAAAACCCTGGAAGCATCGAAGTAAACAACAGAGTGGAATATCATAGCAGCGAATGGGCAACAAGCAACATAACGACGCAAGAACACAGGTACTTACCAAAACTGAAACTGAATATTTGATAGCCAAATGAATGACTCTCTCTGTTAATCATTATACAGTTACATAAGTTAAAACAAAAATACAGTTAAGATAAGTTCACACCGACAACTGGGTTGTGTCGAGTTTCCAAAATGGGCCAGTAGTGGAGAGCGGGTTCCCAGAGCTGACTCCACCTGTAATCGTCCAACGAAAATAGGGTTTAGACCTTACTATTAAATGAAACGGGAAAAATAAATTGACAAGGTTGGAGGGTTAGAAAAACTGACTTACCGACAGTGAAGACGGCGGGCCGAGACATATTCCAAGCTAGTTGTAGCCAATGAGGGTTCCCTGCTCATGAGGAGCGGAAAAATTAGTAACAGAGGAAAGAGCCGAAGTTAAAATAGCATAGAGCGAAGGCTTACCTTGCCATTGAAGAACAGAGCCGAAGCCACGAACCCTCGAGACTGCAACCTGAAAATAGAGTTGAAGACATAGACAAAGTAACTACAGGAGCGATTGAATAAAGGAAACAGGAATGGGCATAGACCCTAAGAGCTGAAGGAAAGAACAACGACTAACAACATATGCATACAGGAGCTGAACCATAGCTTCCATGGGTGAATAGACCCCAAGAAAATGCATAAATCAAATGACATCGAAACATTAATAATGAAGTAACCTTATCAACCGACGGAATAGAAGGCCATGGCCACACCGGAGCCGAACATTAACAACATTTAACCATAAAAGGAATACACAGAGAACCAGCATAGAGAAATGGCGGAGAAAACCCTCACTCGCTCGAAAACAGAAGACCAATAGAGAAAATGAGTAATAGCTAGGGTTATCGAGTTTACCAAGGGTGGGAACGTGCTTACCGAGACAAGGACATATGTCCATTTGAGATTAATATTTTCGATATAATGCCAATGGACGTGTGTCACCCACATAAAAAATATCTATATTATCATTACAACCATCAATACTTATCCGTAGTTTGAATCATCGCAATCACCAATATAATCAACCCATAAACCATTCATTAATTTATTTTCAGAACAATCATAATACATTGTATTGTAAATCAATATAAGGGTAAGGTTAACGAGGGGCTGGGCCCAACAAGTGGTGTTAGAGGGGTTGTTAAATTTGACCAAAATGGAAGTTGGAAGGTGAGGTCATGGAAGAGGTATATGCAGAGCAGTAGATGAAGGACTGAGGGAAGAAATACGGATCCTAAACGCCCAATTAGTAGCGGTAGAATTTGGGAGAAGAAGGGATCATAAAGGAGGAGATGAAAGTGATGAAGAAGTTGCAAAGACAACAGATGGATCAGATCAAGAAGGACCTAAACTTAAAATGTTAAGGTCAGTATTACTATCCAATAATAAGCCAAAGCATGAGCTTTCAAATTATGATGGAAGTTTGTTAGTAGAGGTACTGCTGGATTGGCTCAGTGATATAAATAAGTACTTTGGCTATGAGGATATCAACGAAGATAAAAAAATTAAAATCGCTACCACCAGGTTAAAAGGGCATGCATCCCTATGGTGGGAGAGTGTACAAGCAGAGAGGAAGGGGTTGAACAAGAAACCTATAAAAAAAAGGACTAGGATGGAAGCTAAATTAAAGGGAAAGTTCTTACCAAAGGACTATCAGATTTCCATGTACAGGCAGGTACATAATTTGAAACAAAAGGGGATGACCATAAAAGAGTACACTGAGAAATTCTATCGGGTAAACCTGAGAGTCTGTTACATAGAAGACACACCAGAAAAAATAGCGAGATTCGTAAATGGATTAAGGTGGGAGATATTGGATGAGATAAGTATTCTTTCACCCAGAACTATAGATGAGGCCTATGAAAGTTACTTGAAGGCAGAAGAGAAGATAAAAAGAAAACAAAATGCCAGAAGAGGAGGAGGATCTTGCAGGGGAAGAGGATGAGTTTTTGGTAGAGGTAAAGCTGTTAATGATGAAGGCAGCAGCTCGAAAACTTCAGAGGTAGTGGAGAAGGACAGTAACACGAGAGGGGGAAGGCCATACCAGTGTGGAAGAGGTAATGGCTGAGGCAGAGGAGCTATTGTTCAGTGTTACAAGTGCCACAAGGGGGGGCACAAGTCTTTTGAGTGTCCTGAAAGTGAACAGGCTGGAGCAAGAGGAACATATGTTGCCCAGACAGAGGAAAAAGAAGTACCACCTCAAGAGATAGAAAATGTGCTAAAAATAGGGGAGGCCTTGGTCTTGAATAAAGTGTTACTAAAACCAGGGAAGGAGACAACTGACCCAACCCAAAGGAAGGCATTATTCCAGACAATTTGCAAGTCACATGGAAAATGTTGCAAAATGATTATCGACAGTGGAAGCACGGATAATCTAGTCACCATAGAGATGGTAGAGAAGTTGGGTTTGAAGAGGCTAACACATCCCACACCTTACAAGGTGTCGTGGCTATATAAAGGGCATCAACTGTTGGTGGATGAACAGTGTGAAGTTGAGTTCCGCATTGGCAAATACAGGGATAAGGTTATTTGTGATATAATGCCAATGGACGTGTGTCACATACTTCTAGGGAGACCATGGTAGTATGATAGGAATGTAGTGCATGATGGAAAGACAAACTGTTACAAATTTGTCAAAGATGGGATTAAGCACACACTTGTACCCATTAAGGAGGAAGAAATAACAGAAACAAGCGGAGTTAAAGCGTTACTCTTGGGAGGGAAAGAATTTCTAAAACAGATCGAAGACAGAGAGGTACATTATGTAGTGGTAAGGAGGAAAAAAAAAATGCTATTGCACACAAAAATCTCATATTTTCCTGATGAAACTCAGGAAATGCTGCAAGAATTCAGCGACATTATAGTTAATGATGTATCAGATAAACTGCCTCCTAAGAGAAGTATTAGTCACCACATTGAATTTATAACTGGAGCCAGTCTACCAAACAAGGCAGTGTACCGAATGAGTCCTAAAGATAATGAGGAAATCAGAAAACAGGTACGGGAATTACTAGACAAGGGATTGATAAGGGAAAGTTTAAGCCCTTATGCAGTTCCAACAGTTCTCGTTCCCAAGAAAGGAGGAGAATGGCGAATGTGCACATATTCGAGAGCAATCAAAAATAATACCATATGGTATAGGTTTCCACTGCCACGGATGGATGATATGATGGACTGTCTATGAGGGGCAGCATATTTCTCAAAAATCGATCTGAAGAGCGGTTACCACCAGATTCAGATCAGAGAAGGGGATGAATGGAAAACAACATTCAAGACTAATGAAGGGTTGTATGAGTGGTTGGTAATGCCATTCGGTTTGAGTAATGCCCCTAGTACCTTTATGCGCCTGATCAAGGAAATGCTGAAAGAGTTCATTGGGAAGTTTGTAATTGTTTATCTTGATGATATATTAATTTTCAGCAAGACTAATGAGGAACACTTTTGACATGTTCAGAGTGTGTTGGAGAAATTGTGGCAGAGCAACCTGCTGATAAATCTAAAAAAATGTACTTTTTTTCAAAAAGAATTGGTTTACTTGGGTTTTGTGATTGCAGAAAATGAGTTAAAGATTGACCCAAAAAAAGTTGCAACTATTATTAGCTGGCCACCCCCAAAGAGCCTATTTGAGGTTCGTAGTTTTCATGGGTTGGCAAGTTTTTATCGTAAATTTATCAGAGATTTTAGTGGAATCTGCTTGCCTATGTTGGATACTATTAAGAAGGTGAGTCAGCCTTTCCATTGGACTGACGCAGTAGAGAGGAGCTTCCAGTTATTAAAGAAGAAAATCACTGAGAGGCCAATCTTAAGATTTCCTGATTTTAATAAACTGTTCCAAGTCCAGTGTGGTGCAAGCGGTACGGCCATTGGACCTGTACTTAGCTAGGAAGACAAACCTGTTGTATTTTTCAGTGAGAAGTTGAATGAGAGCAGGCAGAAATACTCATCTTATGACAAAAAATTATATGTTGTCGTTCAAGCACTGAAACATTGGAGATGCTATCTTCCGGGGAGTGAGTTTATTTTACTCTCTGATAATTCTGCACTACAATATGTGATGCAACAGCATAAACTGAATCACAAACATGCTAAGTGGGTCGAGTATTTACAGAGTTTCACGTTTGTGCTTAAACACATTAGCGGACAGGCCAACAAGGTGGCAGATGCGTTGAACAAAAGAGCTTTACCCTTTCAGGACAGTACGATACAAGTGCTGGGTTTTGAACATTTGAAAGATTTGTACCAAATAGATGCAAATTTCGTAGAGGCTTATGAAGCCTGTCAGAATCCATTGTTGAGGAACAATAGTCCCTGGTTGGACTATAATATATAGGAAAAAATATTTTTTAGGGGAGGACAACTGTGCATTCTCAACTACTCGATCAGGGAGAACATCATCTGGGAAAAGCATAGTGGAGCTCTAGCTGGACATTTCGGCATAGACAAAACATTAAAACAACTAGGACACTTTTATTACTGGCCGGAGATGTGACATGACGTGCAGTGATATGTGACTAGGTGTAAAGTGTGCCAATTAGCGAAAGGGCACAAGTCTCTACACACCACTACCTATTTCGAGTAGACCGTGGGACTCAGTGAGTTTGGATTTTTTCTTGGGTCTACCAAGGACGCAGCAAGGTTTCAACTCAGTAATGGTGGTAGTAGACCGGTTTTCAAAAATGGCGCATTTCATTCCTTGTTGAAAAATCAGTGACGCTACTCACATAACACACTTGTTTTTCACAGAAATTGTCAGGTTGCACGGTTTACCAAGGTCCATTATCTCGGACAGGGATTTGAAATTTACCGAACACTTTTGGCGCACCCTATGGAAAAATTTGGACACTCAGTTAAATTTCAGCTTCGCATATCACCCACAGACTAATGGGAAAACAGAAGTGGTGAACAGAAGCTTGGGAAACCTACTACGGAGCTTAATTGGAGAAAAATCATGGATGTGGGATCGTGTACTTGCTCAGGCAGAATTCGCTTATAACGATTCAGCAAATCGTAGCACAGGTTACAATCCTTTTCCGATTTTGTATGGCATGCATCCTCATGGAATACTTGAACTACGAGACCTAGGAAAATTAGAAAGAAGAAGTACTGATGGGGAAGATTTCGCCCAAGAAATGAATGACTTACACGAGCAGGTAAAGTCGAAATTACAGGAGAACAGTTAGAGATATAAGCAGCATGTAGATTTAAAGCGGCGAGAAGTGCAGTTTAATATAAGGGACGAAGTCCTAGCGCATTTACACAAAGAACGATTCCCTAAGGGAAAATATAACAAACTAAAATATAAGAATATTGGCCCTTGTAAAATTCTGTGTAAATTTTCACTTAATGTTTATGAAATACAGCTACCACTAGAAATAGGCATATCACCCATTTTCAACGTGGCAGATCTGTTCCCATACACTGCTAGTCCTAAAGACAACAGTGCGACAGGGCCAGAACATGACACCCAGAGTGAAAGCAGTCCTTGGATGAGGCAAATGCCTACAACTCAGCCCCTTGAAATCGAGAAAATTCTGGACACATAGGTGGCCAAGCGAACTCACCGAAAGGAGTATCTGCATTATCTTGTCAAGTGAAAGAACCATCCCATCGAGGACAGTTCCTGGCTTGATGTGGCACAAATACAACAAGTAGGTTATTCTGTGGAGGCACTCATGGAGCGGAGCCATGACTTTTATTCACCTCGGGAGCTTGATGCAGGAGCATATAGCTGACGAGTCATCGTGGCTGGAGGTCATTTGGTCTAAGAGAGGATAAAGGAGACAATACAGGAATGAAATTTTTGTTTATTTTTAATTTTAATCTCTTAGTGAAACATCATTTATGAAAATGAGTAGTTAATTTAAAAAAAAATTAATTACTTGCTCAGTCGAATTATTTCCGTATGTTAATTTACCATTTCCAGCAAATTCAAGGTAACAGTTACAGAAACTATGTAACTAATAAATGTAACCGATAACAGTTAAATCGAACTATTTTCAAACCATACAAAAGACAGAAGCATGCATTGTAACAGGTTCGATTAAGATAATAAAAAGAGAGCATAATAGAAATCTCTGCAAACATCCATAATTGAATCAACATTACAGTCATTTAAAACAGTCCTTCTATCTTATTGAAATCAAATACGCATAATAACAGGAGGAACCACAGAAATCCAAAAGGCATCGAAACCCCGGAAGCATTGAAGCAAACAACAGAGTGGAATATCATAGCAGCGAATGGGCAACAAGCAAAATAATGGCGCAAGAACATAGGTACTTATCAAAACTAAAACTGAATGTTTGATAGCCAAACGAAACGAGTCTCTCTGTTAATCATTATACAGTTACATAAGTTAAAACAAAAATACAGTTAAGATAAGTTCACACCAGCAACTGGGTTGTGTCGGGTTTCCAAAACGGGCCAGTAGTGGAGAAAAGGTTCCCAGAGCTGACTCCACTTGTAATCTTCCAACAAAAACAGGGGTTAGACCTTACAATTAAATGAAACGGGAAAAATAAATTGACAAGGTTGCAGGGTTAGAAAAACTGACTTACCTATAGTGAAGATGGCGGGCCGAGACATATTCCGAGCCAGTTCCAGCTAACGAGGGTTCCCTGCTCACGAGGAGCGACAACCTTAGTAACAGAGGAAACAGCCAAAGTTAAAATAGCATAGAGTGAGGGCTTGCCTTGCCATTGGAGAACAGAGCCGAAGCCACGAACCCCCGAGACCGTAACCTACAAACAGATTTGAAGACACAGACAAAGTAACTACAGGAGCGATTGAATAAAGGAAACATGAATGGGCATAGACCTTAACAGCTGAAGAAAAGAAAAATGACTAACAGCGTATGCATACAGGAGCTGAACCATAGCTTCCATGGGCGAATAGACCTCAAGAAAATGCAGAAATCAAATGACATCGAAACATTAATAATGAAGTAACCTTACCAACTTACGGACTAGAAGGCCATGGCCACACCGGAGCCAAACATTAGCAGCATGTAACCATAAAAGGAATACACAGAGAACCAACATAGAGAAATGGCAGAGAAAACCCTCACTCACCGGAAAATAGAAGACCAACAGAGCAAATGAGTGATAGCTAGGGTTATTGAGTTTACCAAGGGCGGGAACGTGCTTACCGAGACGAGGACATATGTCCATTCGAGATTAATATTTGCGATATAATGTCAATGGACGCACGTGTCACCCACATAACAAATATCTATATTATCATTACAGGCATCAATACTTATCCGTAGTTCGAATCATCGCAATCACCAATATAATCAACCCATAAAGCATTCATTAATTTATTTTCAGAACAATCATAATACATTGTATTGTAAATCAATATAAGGGTAAGGTTAACGAGGGGCTGGGCCCATCACAACATTAGAGATTTGACCAAAGAAATAGTGGTTAACGTAATATTCACATGTGAATTATATGAACCCTAACCCAATATAGGAAAATATACTTAATTGAATCAAATATTTAGATCTCAAATTGATAATTGATATTAGGCTATTTCATTGAATTTGTAAAACCAATGCCTTATTTCCCCTCCTACTATTTTGGATCATAAACCCATATTTATTGTGATAGGAGAAAAAGGGGACTATGTCTCATCCATTTCCATTTTAATCTCCTATGGATTGTGTAAAATATTATTCAAGCGGATTGGAATATATTATTCATCAACTACCAATCATATATGTAGGAGAAAAATATAAAATAAACCAAGCATTCCCTTAATGAATGGGAAAAATCATCCTTCCTTTCATCATGAAAGGACTTAAAATATATCCACTCTAAGCTAACATAATTGCAAGTTAACATAGAGGATGGAGAAATATCAAAAGAGTTTCTCCAATAAATAAAAACAATAGGAAAATCAAGTGTCCATAACCTACAAAAAAGAAGAAAGGCACTACTTCCTCAAGATTCATAGTGTTTGGACCAAGCTAAGCTATTGTATCATAAGGTACTTCCAAAAGTAGACATCAACCAATACCATCGAAGACTATGTGGTAAAATCTTCCTTAGTGGATCAATCAATAGTAAATTAGTTTGACAAACTATTGATATCAATACATGATTACTTCAAGGATATATAAACGGAGCACTAACCCCACCCCCACCCCCCCCCCCCCCCCAATCTCTATATATTAGGATCTTCATGTTG
The DNA here is from genome assembly GCA_034641835.2 of Pinus albicaulis. Lineage (NCBI taxonomy): Eukaryota > Viridiplantae > Streptophyta > Pinopsida > Pinales > Pinaceae > Pinus > Pinus albicaulis. Next base: position 777,403,742 of record CM076571.1, on the reverse strand, counting down.
GAATATATCCTAAAGGTCGACATTGAATGAAATAATAGAAATTTTGCGAGAGACATTACAAAACAACACATGGAAGAGGAAATTTGTGGAATTGAATATGATAAAGCCTCAATATTGGATAAATATTCTAAGAAATTCTACAAATCATTCTTTTTGGGACAAAGAATAGAATAAATACATCTATTAAGTACTTGAAATTCACTTTAATTAGCAACCCGAGTATCATACAAACAATGAATAAGGTGTTATGAAATGCATGTCCAACCATAAGGTATTAACTTGCCCAAATTATCGTAAGAATGATATGCAACTAATTGAATCTAATCTATGCTAAAAAGGAAAATGTTCAACCTTGAGAGTTCATCCCATTGAATATTCATCTCATTAGATTGATGATGTTCACTCTTAAATTCCTTGAAAATGGACAAAGGTAGAGAGAGGTATTGGATAAATATTCTTTAGCGAAGAGTTTATATGAATGTTGTTAGGTAAACTTGACTCATAGAAAGAGTCAAGGTTGACCAGGTCAACACATTAGTGTTTTTGGGAACATGGTTTTGGTTTCCCATGGTTTTTTTCCTATCGATTGCATGCAATGAAGCCTTTAAAAGGCTTGGAAATCTTAATTATAGGGTGCCAAGGAGGCGAACATGGAAGGCTTGGATAAGTTTTTTCCAAGGCACTAATGGAATTTCATTAGTTAGGTTTTTCCCTAGAGTTTAAGCTTTCCCAGAGTAAACATTATCTGAAATGAATTTATGTTTTGTGTGTTGTGTTTCTAATGTTTTAATGTTTTTTCTCTTAATAAATATTTAATTTTCTCTGCAATAAAATTTCAATGTTCATATTAGAGCCAATTGTTGCCTTCATAGGGATTCCTATATTTCCAAGGGCTTATTTGGCCTATTGAATTTGAGAGATTGATCACTAGCGTTGGTTAGTGGTTACTTTATTAAAAATTAGACATTTTTCATGGATGAAGAAATCAAGGTGAAGCCGCTTGGATCCTTGAGAATTGATTGTGTTTATGGAAATCGTTCATGGTGTTATTGATGGTGGTGTTAGTGATGGTGAGAAAAATAAGAGGATCAGTGAGTAGATGTGATAGAGGGCATGGTTTTCATAGCAACATAGCCTATGAAAAGCTTCAAAGGTAGAACTATTGGTACTCATCAAAGGACAAAATAAAGTCTCCCAAGTAGTAGGGTGATCCAGGTGGATATTGGTGGCCATCCACCTCTTCAACTTGGACCTCCAACACTATTTCTTTCAGTTTCCTTAATTGTGCACATTTTACTATTTTTGGCAGTTTTTGAGGCCCTGAAATTATGGAACAATTTTGAGGCCCTAAATGGCGTTTTTTTTGGAAAACAGGGAAACCTAGAGCTTGTGGCATGGTTTTGTAGTTAAAATTTGTATTCCTCATATAGATATTTCTAATCAAGTGTCATATGTATCAAAAGGAGATTGTATGCCAAATTTTCACCTAGGGAAGTTGATGTACCAACTAACCCCAATGGGGCCCACAAACTTTTGGTGCTTCATCTCCTAGGGTTAGGATTTTTGATGTTTAGGGCTTTCCATTGTCTATAAATAATAAAAAGGCATTGGAGCCTCATTTTAAAATAGTTTAGAGGAATGTAGTTGCCACATCTCTTCTCAGATATAAGCTACCATCCATCGAACTAGTTTATTTCCATTCTGCATGTAAATTTTTTTTAGTATGTGTTATTAATGAATTGAAGTTCAATTTTCACTATAGCTATGTGTTGATTTTTGAATCTGTATTTGATTTTTTTCCGACATAATTTTTGATTAGTGGTATCAAATTAGTCTTCTCTTCCTTTGTTTTTCTATGTATGTCCCCAACGAGGTTAGGGTATAAGGAGTTATGACTTGAACTGGTTGAACCCTTGCAAGACCAACCTCGTTGAACCCAACAAGCTCCCATGATGGAAGAAAATAAATATGAGGGTGTAGGAGATCCTTTAAAAATGTTGCTCAAAGAATCCCTCAGGTGATAAAGGAATGCGATGATGGATAAATTTTCCCAGATCCTTCGGTGGGTATGAGTAAGTAGAGGATTTTTGTCTGGAAGCCACCTTGAGGGAACCACCCCCTTCAGGTACAAGTTAACTTTGAAATTCTCATGTTAGAAGGCCAGATAGATGCACATGGCGTAAATAAAGAGTTGAATCTATTGGAAGGATATTTTTTGGTCCATAATTTCTTGTAGGTTTTAACCGTGTACATAAATTATCTACAAACGAATCTTAAAAAATAGAAAACAAAAAATAACGAGAGCATAAAACATAAAACAGATATACAAAAAGATTTTACCGTGGATCCCAAATCAGTACTACCATCTTGATTTTTCATTACATTCCTTTTAGTGTTACAACACATATATATACATGTCTAAGAATTCATAAACCCCAATCCATTAACCATGGATTAGAACATAACCGTATTTCCCTTGACCGGATCTACAAAATACCAGGGGTTGAAAACCATCATGACCCAAAACCATGTGAAAACCCATGCAAAAAACCATGAGCAGGTCCACCTACTGAAAAATAAGGTTGAAAAATAAATTTCTCGGGGTGCTGGCCCGGACCCTGAACAGGGGGGGCTATCGCCCCCCCTGTTGCACCCACCATAGTGCACTGGAGGTAATAACACCCCCCGCCCCCCCAATGCATGTGAATAATTGTGGAAATAATATAACACATACCCAACATTCTTCCACTTGTTGTTTCTTTCTGCAGGGGGCCACAGGAGAGCTTGGTCATTAGTCCAACTTTGCAACACCCATTGTTTCTCTACACCAATATAACTTCTGAGTGCTCACAGACTTCATCAATTCATCTGCAAAATTCATTAAAGTGTCCACCTTTACTAGAAACACCCTTTTATCCTCAACCATATCTCTTACAAAGTGATATTGAACATCAATGTCCTTTGTCTGTGAATTATAATCAAGGTTCTTAGCCAAGAAAATACTTTGCCTATCACAGTCTATCCTTATAGCTTGCTACACTAACCTCATACTTGAACACAATATCTGCAACCAAATTGCTTCCTTGCTTACATGAGTGGCTGCCATATATTCTACCTCTACAGTTGAAATAACCACTACATACTGTCTTTTAATCATCCAACTAACTGCACCTCCAAATAGGCTAAACACATACCCACTTGTAGATCTTATTTGGTTCAGATCTCCAACCCAGTCTGCATCAACAAAACCACACATGTCCAAAACTCTATCTAATAATGGTCTTCCCTGGTAGCACAAACCATAATCACTAGTGCCACGCAAATATCTGAAAACCCACTTGATTATTGTCCATTGATCCTTCCTTGGTTTTGACATAAACCTACTCAATACTCCCAGTGCATGTGCAATGTCTAGTCTAGTACAGACCATTGCATACATTAGGCTACCCATTGCACTTGCATATGGAACACAGGACATATCCTGCTCTTCCTCTTGTGTCTTGGGACACTATTCAAAAAATAGATTTACACCTAGAGGAATAGGAACCTTCACTAGTTTACTATCCTACATATTGAACCTCTACAATATTGTCTCGACATACTTCCTCTAGTTTAACCAGAGCTTCGTCTTTTCCCGATCTCTCTTAATTTCCATGCCAAAAATATAGTTTGCAGCACCAAGATACTTCATGTCGAACTTGGAGAACAATTAGGTCTTCAAATCCTGGATTATTTCTTTGTCATTTCAAATCAGCAGCATATCATCGACACACAAGACCCAATAAATAACACAGTCACCAATTAATTTAAAATATACACAATGATCCACTTTGCTTCTGGTGAAGCCAAGTCCCAGTATATAGGTATCTAATTTCTGATACCACATCCTTGGTGACTATTTTAACCCATACAATGAATCTTTTAACCTGCATACCAATTCTTTCTTACCCTTCACCATAAATCATTTAGTTTGCTTCACATAGATATCCTCTTCCAGATCCCCGTGAAGAAATGTTGTCTTCACATACATTTGCTCTACCTCAAAATCAAAGGCAACAACAACAGATAAAAGTAATCTAATAGAAGTAACCTTGGAAACAGGAGAAAAAATATCACTAAAATCAATTCTCAGCACCTAGGAATAACCTTTTGCTACCAATCAAGCTTTATATTTCTCCACCTTGCCTTCTACATTCGTCTTCTTCTTAAACACCCATTTTCTCCCGATGGGCTTCCTTCCAGCTGACAACTCCACCAGATCCCATGCCTCATTTTTGTTCAAGGATTCCATTTCACTAACCATGGCCTCCTTCTAGAGTTTTCCATCCTTCGAATCCACTGCCTCCCTGACAGTTCTGGGATCATCATCAGTTATAGTTAAAGAAAAATTTGAACAGAAAGCAGATGGACTATACCTTGCTAGTTTCCTTCTTTCCCTAACTGATCTTCTCACAACTGGAGTTTGTCGCTCTTCCTCTTCTGAATCTTATTCTGTTGTAGAGTCTGATTCATCCTCCTTTAGCTCAAACTCTATCTTCTCATGTTCCTTTGGTAGGAATTCATGTTTAACAACATATTTCACCTCTCTAAACACCACATCTTAGTTGTACACAACCTTCCTTGTTTCTGGGTTCCAAAGCTTGTAACATTTTAAACCATCCTTATACCCAATAAAGATGCACCTTTCAGATTTATTATCCAACTTGGTCCAAATCCCCTTTGGAACATGTACATATGCATTGTTATGAAACCAACTCAAAAAATAGAAGAAAAGAGAGATCAATGCCTTATAAATAAGCCACTTCGAGGGGGAAACCTCCTTTACATTACATAAATGAACCATTTTTGGATGATACAAATGTAAAAACCTCCTTCTACATATAGGGGTCCATGCGGTCACAATATAATCCTATCCGACCTAACAATAGTAATGTAAGGGCACAATAATAACAATATTGGGGTTATAGGGGTACAACAATAACAATAAGGGGGTTACAATAACATCAATAAGGGACTATACTAGTAATATATGGACCTAACATGCCCCTCTCCTTCAAAAAAGTGTTGTCCTCAGTGCTTGAGTAGCTTTAGATACTTCTGTATACAATTCTCATCCTCCCATGTAGAATCTTTAGTGGGTAAGTTCTTCCATTTGATGAGATACTCTGAAATTGATCGAGTTCGCAGTTGTTGAGTTCTTGTTTCCGTGAGTCACTACAAGAAAAAAGCACATTGGTGAGGGTCATGCTTGTGATGGACCTTTAAGGTCCATCACCAATGTCACATATGGTGACGGTCCTTAAAAAATCGTCACTGTAAGTGTATATAGTGATGGTCCTTTATGGTCCGTCACCAAAGACATTTTCAATGACACTTTTGGTGAGGGTCGTTAAAGGCCCATCACTAATTCTCCCTTTGGTGACACTTATAGTGACGAACTTTCAATGACCCTCACCAATGCTCTTTTTGTTACTTTTGGTGACGGTCAAAAAGTGTTCGCCATCATTGATCATTAAAAAACTATCACTGTAAGTGTATACAGTGATGGTCCTTTATGGTCCGTCACCAAAGACATTTTCAATGACACTTTTGGTGAGGGTCATTAAAGGCCCATCACTAATTCTCTCTTTTGTGACACTTCTAGTGACGAACTTTTAATGACCCTCACCAATGCTCTTTTTGTTACTTTTGGTGACAGTCAAAATATTCCCGTCATCATTGATCATTCCAATGAGTTTTTGATGACGCTATGTGCCTGTTAATATATTTTTTGTCAAAAGATAACCATTTAATATAATTATTGTGGAGTATTTTTTATAATATGTCCAAGGCCATAGTGGTTAGGGTCAATCAATTTTTTTAGAAGTAATTAGTGTGTATCATTTCCCTCAAGTAATGACTAGTCGAATAGAGATTTCCTATGAGTCAACACATGATTCATATCTATTAAGTTCATTATCTAGCAAATTCCCTTTAGGTAAAGTTCCACTATTGTGTGTAGGAAATATATTATTTAATACATAATCAAGCTTTGACAATTCTATTAATGAGGAAGACCTAACAATCCTCAACAATATGGGCACACCTTAAATTAATGCTTTGGCACACACTAACATTTCTTAGCACCCCACATGTCTTGGAACATCTTTGTACCTAGAACATATTGTGATGACACTGACGCCCAAGCATATGGTGGCATGCGTTAGCACAACATGGAAATCTCCTAGCATGTGTTGGCATACTGCATATAGTCCCTAGCATGGCCTGGAACACCTTGGTTGAATGCATTAACATACATTAACACTTGGTACACAATGCCACTTGGCATGTATTGGGACCTATTATTAGTGTGCCTAGCATGCCCCTTTTCAAAAAGATAAAGTCCTGACTTATTAACCCTCTTAATATTGGTTCTTCCTTTTGTTGCCTCGACACATATTGACATACCCTGGCACCCTACGCCACAATATCCTTAGCACCTAGCATGTATTGGCATATCTTGGCACTATTAATTGGCACATGATATAATTAGCACACCCTGGAACTCCCAAGCACACTTTGGGAATTCTTTACTTGCCTTGATAGTCCCTAGCATGCCTTACCAATTCTTATCATACCTTTTCACTCCCTCCTTGGCATGACAACTATCACTCATTAACACTAGTCTCTAGCATACGTTCCTCATATTCATTAGCTTCCATGAATTTTTACCTAGTGCTCCCTTAATTTTTTTTCCTAGTAATCCTTAACACTCATCAACATGCATTATCACTCTCTAGCACACCTTAGCACTCTTCAACATTCCCTTCCACTTCATAACATGCATAACACTAGTCCCTGACACATATTGGCGCTTGGCATGTGTTGGCGCCTGGAAAGTATTAGCATGTATGGAATACGTTGAGATGCCTTGGTATGATTTGGCATGGTTTAATGCACCCACACTGGTTAGATTTTCTACATGGTATTAGAGCAAGATTTTTTTGGACGGTGAGTTTGTAGAGAATATCTAAATATTTTGGTGTAAAATTTTCAAAAAAAAATAAAAAAATTGGATTCCTTGCGAAAATCTACCAAAATGGAAAAAAAATAAATAAATAAAAAATAAATAAAAATAAATAAAAAAATAAAAAATAAAAAATTGGTCGAATCAGAGCTCGGATGAGGGAGATATCATCGATTTAAAATCAACTCTTTTTTAGAAACTTTGTGTAACGTCGGGACAATTACATTGTGCGCGAGTCAAGAACCTATATGTACTTGAGGTACCAGATGCATGCAAAGCTTTGAGGAGAAAGGCAGAAGTTAGAGACTCGGTGGTTTAGATGGAGCATAAATTACCTCTCAACATGCATTCTCGTGAGAAGCAGTCTCAGAAGGTTGTGGAGTAGCTGCCACAATTGGAGAAGTAGAAAGGAGATCGAGTGGAAGCATCCACTCAAGCAGAGACCTCCATGAGGGGAAAATTTTGAGCCAGATAGGAAGAGGGAGCAGCCATACCTCGAGGTGTAAGGTGGGGTGATGTGTAGACATAATCCCAAGATAAGAAATTTGGGCAAGGTCCATTGAGATGGTGTGTCTCATGGATCGAACCTGGCTACGAGGAGACCATAGTACAACAGTAGTAGGAATGATCAGTTAGATTGATGTAGTCAGATGTCAACAAGACAAAAATTAGAGTGACAGATGTCAAATACTGGAGCACAAATCGGAGTTAGCAACAATTCAAAGGGCACGGATGTAGATGTTAGCAGCAGCGCAAAGAATCTAGTACTAGATAGGTATAGTAGCTAGCAGCAGTCAAAAGACTCTATTGACAGATGCATTATACTGTTTCAGTTGTTCGAAGGCTATTCAGTTTCAGGATTTGCAGGTGCAAACAATACTAGAGAAGTGTAGCATGCAGAACATTCCAAAGGTATCGGATGGGGATTGATTGAATTCCTTTCTTGTTGAGAGGGAGTATTGAAATTTGCAACAAGAAACAGTGAAATTGGCAACTAGAAAGGACCAAAAAAATGCACTCACACTGGTGAGGAATTTTTATGTACCAGGAGTGAGGAATGTGAGGCATCTAATTTATTTTTCCCTTAAATAAATTGGACAATAAATTGTAATTTCGTCTCATAACAACTTGTGTCAGTTAACTAAGTCATGATGATTGAGTTAGCTCAAGAAATTCGATTGAAGGTGATCGAGGTGGATATTGGTGGCCACCTGCCTATTGCACTTGGGCCCTCGCCATTGTCTCTTTCAGTTTTTCAATTTCCTTAATTATAGCACAATTTACTATTTTTCTCAATTTTTCGGGTCCTGGACTTCCAGAGCCGTTTTGAGGCCCCAAACAATAATTTTTTGGCATGAAAGGTTTGGAAATTTCATATAATTTCATATAAATTGCATTAGCAGTTGTAGTCCTCGGAGAGATCTTTCTAACGAGGTATCATGTGCATCAAACGAAGATCATATGACCAAGTTACGACCTCGGGAAGTTGGCTGCACAAATAACCCCAACGGGGCCCATAAACTCTTGGTGTTACATCTCCTCGGGTTAGGGTTTTGGTTGTTTAGGGTTTTATCTTATTTTTAAATAATAAAAAGACCCTTCATCCTTATTGTAACACAGTTCAAAGGAACATAACTATCAGTTGTCTTTATAGAAAATTTCCCATGTGCAATTATAAAGTCATTGGGATGCCATGATGGATTGCGCAATCAAGGAAGGTTGATTTTCCTAATTAATATGGAGATAATTCCATAGGAATTGCGTGAGCAAGGTAGGCTGAAGTAAGGCTGATAATTGGCTAAGTATTAGACCGATTTTTCCTAGATCAGCAGGAGACAATTGGCAGAGTGCTGGAGAATCTCAAGAGAGATTAAGCATTGTATTGTTTCATGATTCCTTGAATTAATACACAATAGAGATAGAGGGTTTTTGAGCAGTTGCTTTCCCCAAATACATCTTTTGTTGTGCGATTGATAATTTCTTTCTCTTACTTATATGTGATTGTGCGATCGTGTTTGTAGGAAGGATTCAATATCTTGTTTTAGTACATTACAAGATCAAATTGAATCTTATTGGTTAGATTTTATACATGAAATAGAAGAGATGATTGATACGATCTTGTCTTGCGGTGGTTATAAATACAAACATAAATGGAGGAGGGCTTGCACTGTAATTTAGAGCCAGAACAAAAGTAGACGCAGGCGTAATATTGACTGAGCTAACCCTAGTTTGAGGGTTGAAATTGAGATCTGAAGTTCAATACAAGATTCAGTCAAAGAAATGCCCAAAATCTATGGATCCATATGAGCTAGGTTGAGTCTCTTATGGAGGCAAGAGTCGTGGTTTTTTCTATGGGTGGATAGGATTTTTTCTACAACAATTAGAAGTACATAAGTATAGTGCCCTAGTTAGGATATTTTCCTAGCATGTTCAGTTCATAAGGTATGCCCTTAAGACTGTGAAAAAATTGCATAAAAGAAGAGTAGTTGTGACCCTTAAAGCGAGGTTTATTTCTGAAATATAGACCGCAGATCTGGAAGATGGTTTGCAGATTCAGTATGTGTGGAGATAACAGATCCAAAGGAGGTTGGAACCTGAGTAGAAGATTGAGCATGCAGAAGAAATGTGCCATGTGAAGAATGGATTGACATGTAAAGGAGTTGATTTGGTGGACTATCCATGGATTTTTAGACAGATATCTGAAGCAACCTATAAAAAATTAGTCAATGGACTATTAGTGGTTGATTTGTGACCCTAGTTCAGTCATATACAGATTGTTAGAAGGATGATAAGAGGAGTAGTTCAGATTTATTCATAGATTGGACAACAAAGATCAAATTTTCGATACACAAGAACAATGATTTTGAGAGGACTCAAACCATTATTATGTGGAAGATTTGAAGAGCCCTAGATGAAGACAATATTGTGAGCCCTAGATCAATAAAAATAATTGATTGTGGTTGGGAAGATTGATGGTAGTCCAAGTATAGTTGGAGGGTTGTTAGGTGACTATCAAAGAAGAGCCCTAACTCTTGTACTTGTGAAGGACAACAATATTGGTAGAAGGGCAGGTGTATAGGGCCTAAGGATGTGAATAATTTGAAGGACTAAAGTAGCAGTCAAGTGGGCCAACCAACTAGCCCTATTTCACTATATTGTAGAGGATCAATTCAGTGAGAAGAAGGGAAACCTCCATAGCCCTAGATTTCTCATCTTGGAGCCGTAGTATGGAAAAAGCGGGCATACCAAAGAGTTGTTCACAAATGGAGTTGTGAACAACTTGCTACCACTCAAACTAGTAGTGGACCTAAAATGGGTTCCTAAGAGGAAAACAGCTAGGACAAGGGAAATGGTGGAGGCTTAGCCCATTGTCACCACAGCTAAGGCTCCTTGCTCTTCACGAAATTTCGCCGATGGGAGGAGTCCCGATAGTTTAGGAAGTCACTTGTATATTATAGGTCAATGAATAGGTGGGAAGTGACCCTAGAATCCCTTTCCCTAAGATAGGATATAGAGTGGGACATGTTTGACTTTTAAGCAAGGGACTTGATATTCTAGGGAGAGAGGAGGGGGATTGAAGGGTTGAGGGAGAAGAATAAGACTTATAAAGGAAGTTACCAATCCCTAAAATCCTTTGGGAACTTGGATTCCCAAATGGTCCTTGATGAAAGGCCTTTGACACCAAACGGGACCACATGCGGCCAAGTGGACCCAACCCAAGTTCGGGGATGGAATTTAGCAACCAATGATGTTCCTATCTTGGAAAATGTGAGGGGAAAGGATTAGGAAATATTTTTTACTTCGATGGGTCAAATTGATCCTACTAGGTTCTAGCCTTGGGAACACCTATGCAAAACTTGATCCGAGAGCTAGGGCTTGAGGTATCTGAAGATTCCATTGTCAGAATTGGCCCAAATTATGAGGAGAGTGAAGGCACCCACCAATGCAGTTTCCTCTAGGAGATAAAAGTTTTCCTCTGGCTATATTCTTGGGAAATTGATGCCCTAGGTTACCTAATGGGGCTAGACCTAGGGAAAAATGGAAAATTGTGAAAAGGGGGGGTGGGGGGGGAAATCATCACCCTTTTTGAGGTACTAGTGAATAATTCACTTGGGGATATGGAGTCAGGGGTGATAATGAACAATAATTCAGTTTCTTGACCATGGAGGCCCAAAAAGTAAACTTCGTCCAATGTTAGAGGAAAACAAAAAGTGACCTTCAAGCATTTATACTTCATACAAGTGGTGAAATTTTATTGAGATAAAATGATCTCTACAGTATTTCATTCGTCCAACAATGGCCCATACATTAAATAAGATAAATAGACACATAATTCCACATTTCCATCATGCAGCAATTAACCCTAGTTATAGCGAAATTCAATAGTATGCAACAACAACAAGAATAGTGTTAAATTTTCACTCAAAATGTTATAGAGTATATCCAACCAGCTTCACATTTGCAAAAACAAATCTCCAAGACAAAAATAGCCCAAATCCATACATCAAAATGCATCCATCATCCAAAATAGTCCTCCAAGGAAAAATGTGAAGTTCTCTAAAGATATAGAGTTCCCAAATCAAGTGATGATACAAATGAATCCAACTAACTCCTATTTATACATTGATTATGAGTTGATCGAATCAACTTATGGGCCTACATTAGCTCTTAAACATAAAATAATATGCAAGTAACCCTAAATTTTGGTGACAATCCCACCAAACTATCTCATACATGGAATAATAAGCCTCATAAGAGGTCAACTGATGTCTTAGGGCCTTCTAGGAGGTATACTGGGGTACATGAGTGCCATAATGATGCATGGGACCCATTAAAAGTGTTGGACAAGGGGGTGGCCCCTTGTTCTCCAAACATTAAACTTGTGGCACTCTCATTAAACTTGTGGACTGAAAGGGTTGTGTGTGGTCACCATCAGCAAGTAGGTCAAGTGTTGTCTTGTTCATGATAGATTGGTTGTCAAAGGATTAACACCAATATCTAGTTTTATTCCTTGTATCAGTGTGATTGTAAAGGGTCACAATCCATCGTACAAGATCTCTAGCCTGCTGTATTGTAGTTTGTAATATAATGAAGAAGGGTTTGCACACTAACACTTCCTGACATGCCCTGGCACTCTAGCATACCTTGGAATTTCCTAACATGTAACCTTGCTACTCCCTCCTTATCACACCTGAAACTCACTGACACTCCCTATCAGACACTCTTATTCATTCATTACTAGGCATTTTGAACTAGTTCTCCCTTGTGTTTCCATGGCACTCCCTAGCACGCATTGACACACCCTAGCATTTGGCACATCCTAGCATGTCGCCCTGGCACTCTAGCATTCCTTGGAAATAACTTGCATACCTTTAAACTCCCTCCTCAACACACCTAGAACTCATTGATACTCCCTGTCACACACTCTTATTCATTCATTTCCATGCATTTGACACTAGTGCTCCCTTGTTTTTCCTTGGCACTCCCAAACACTCCGCCCTGGCATGCATTGGCACACCCTGGCACCTGGCACATCTTGGCACGTTTCCCTAGCCTCTAGCATGCCTTAACACTGCCTAGCATGCCTTGACGTCACTCCCTCCTTAGCACACCTGAAACTCACTGACACTTCCTGTCACAAACTCTTATTCATTCATTTTTAAATATAGTTTTATCTATTCTGTTATGATGAAATGTCTAGTGGAATATCCATGATAGTTTACGAATCACCCCAACATATATCCTTTATGCAAGTCATATGATGATATTTCTTCACACTTATTTATCTCTAGTTGTCCCAACACAGTGCAGGTCATCACCACCACCCTTGAAAAATTGAACATGATAGGCTCGTGGTCCTATCTAAGCTTGGAAGAAAAATTCAAAACTTAGTTACACAACATGATGGAAGATTATTATTATTAAGGTTTCCCATGCTTTCTAATCAACAATATCTAGTGGGATTGGAACAACAACACATTTTGTTCATGATAAATATCCATGATAGTTTACAAATCACACCAGCATATATCCTTTATGCAAGTCATATGATGATATTTCTTCACACTTATTTATATCTTGTCCCAACACAATGCAGGTCATCACCACCACCCTTGCAAAATTGAACATGATAGGCTTGTGGTCCTATCTAAACTTGAAAGAAAATTTCAAAACTTAGTTACACAACATCATGGAAGATTATTAAAAGGGTTTCCCATGCATTCTAATCAGCAATATCTGGTGGGATTGGAATAACAACACATTTGTTCGTGAGAAGTATCCATGATAGTTTACGAATCACCCCAACATCTATCCTTTATGCAAGTCATATGATGATATTTCTTCACACTTATTTATCTCTTGTCCCAACACACTGCAGGTCATCACCACCACCCTTGCAAAATTGAACATGATAGACTTATGGTCATATTTAAGCTTGGAAGAAAATTTCAAAACTTAGTTACACAACATCATGGAAGATTATTAAAAAGGTTTCCCATGCATTCTAATCAACAATATCTAGTGGGATTGGAACAACAACACATTTTTTTCACGAAAAATATCCATGATAGTTTATGAATCAGCCCAACATCTATCCTTTAAGCAAGTCATATGATGATATTTCTTCACACTTGTTTATCTCCTCTCCCAACACAGTGCAGGTCATGATCACCACCACCCTTGCAAAATTGAACATGATAGGCTCATGGTCCTATCTAAAACTTGGAAGAAAATTTCAAAACTTAGTTACTCAATATCATGGAAGATTATTATAAAGGTTTCCCATTCATTCTAATCAGCAATGTCTAGTGGGATTGGAACAACAACACATTTTGTTCACGAGAAATTCTAACAAAGATCACAATTGAATTGATAAAAAATAGTGTTTAGAAGACAAGATTCATCCTAAACCACAAAAATAATGGATTATGGTAATTTCCCCACTCCCTCTTGGATGCCCTTGTGACTTATTTGATGGTGTTGCACAAGTTATCCCACCTAGTTGCAAAGTGGGTGTGGTACTCTTCCTCTCCCAGTCTTATAGCGAGAAAGTAAGGTATACCCAAACTTAAGGCTCCAAAAACTGAGTTGATTCCATTGCTCTTTGTACACTTCTGGAAATTACATCCATCAAAAGAGTCAAATCTCTATAGAACATGGGGGATTAAAAAAATCATGATCAATTGGGTCAATAATTCATGATAGAAAACATCTACCTACATCCCATCCTATAGGATATCATAGATCCCCCCAACTATTTGGACTAGCTATCTTTCACACACATTCTCCAGGAGCTAAACACCACAACACACAAGCTTTCAAAATAATCTCTCAAACTACCCATCGATACATTTGTGATACTAGATTCCATCGATAGTATGGAGTATGACCAAATGATTATTCATGTCTAAGCTCGAAAAACAACCCAATGTAGATTGATGCATGCACATTCCAATCATGAAAATCAATTTCTACATCTTCTCAAAAGAGAAAACAAGTAAATTTTTTCTATGTTCACTTTACAACAGAAACACCAATTTCACCCACATTGTTAAAATAAGTTGAATGATATGACCGAAAAGGTGGGAGGAGTATTTTGTGGTGTATTGAACAGGACTACGGGACACACATGTAGCATGGATGGGTAGAATTGGGATGTCCAAGCATGATTTAATAAGATCTATAATCCACACATTAGAGAATGAGAAGGGGGATTAAGACCTAATTTCATAGGGGCTAGGGCGCCTGGAGGGAAGGTAACAAGAGGAATTGAAAGAGGAACCCCCGATAGTGGTGATAAGGGGATTAGGGGCCCCATTATCACAACCAATAAGCCATTAACCCATAACCACTAAATTCCTTATCCCTTAACCCCGAAGCCATAATATCTTAACCCTACACTCATAACTCATGTGCCATCAACCCCTTGATGCATTAAAACTTAAGCCATTAACTCCTAACATAGAATCCATGAACCCCCTAAGCACTAACCCCTTATTCTCTTAACTCGTGACCCTTAAACCTTAATCCATAACCCCTAAACACCTTAAAACCCAACCCCTTAACCCCTAACACCTAAATCCCTTAATTATTAAGCCCTTAACCCCTAAATCCCTTTCCCCCCAAGCCTTGGCCCTTAACTCTTAACCCTTGAAGCCCTTCACCACTTAGTATCCAAGGCAAAAAACAACACATCAAACCAACAAAATAACCGCTTAGGAGAATCCTTCACCTCTAACTAAGAATATTGGTACCATTTGATTTTTAGAGAACTAGGTGTTGGTCTTGAGGGTGTGTGTTTGTGGGTAATGCCCTTATTAACATGTATACCAAATGTAGAACAACTGGATAATTTTCAAAACCTCAATAAGAATTGCTCACAATATCTACACTTCATGTTGACATGGAGCTTGTAGTGCTCTTAAGGAGTTGGCAATGAATAGATCACTCACAATGACACAACCTCTTCAACCGTAATGCACAAGGAGCTAACCCTTGATACAAATATTTTGTTTGCTAAAAAAACACAATTGTGTCAATGTAGAATACTATACACAAGAGAAAATAAAATGATATTATCCACATCAATGCTTGAAATAGCCTCACATTTGCCATGAGTGGTGAGCCAAGGGGTGAATGTAGGGCACTATTAAAGTTACATCATGTTTAAATTTCTTTTACATCACGAGATTGTTCTCCATTAGGGTTGATGCATCATCACAAGGGAGCATAACACCTTTTTGTGGGGGAGCGATTAAAGTTGTAACATGATTCAAGTGACATACACCTCCAATGTAAATGACATCATTATATGTCTATGTCAAGTTGTTGAAGAGGTTATTTATAAACAATACATTTAGTACTTGAACTTCATCTTTTCATGGCCTTGACACTAAGATGGATTTGTACTAGGAACACTTCATGCAAATAAGAGGGGGCCTTATTTTTTAACCCTCATACACACTAGAGCACTAGATGTTGCCCTTCAAAACCCCCTTGGTGTTTTCAAAGTGGGTTTACATTAGTGTCTAGTTGAAACTAATGACATCATGATATTCCTCTTCTCAATAACATATTCTAGCTTTTCCATATACACAACATTGAGTTAGAGGATCACCTCATATGTAGATGCTCCATTTATTATGGGATTCAAGAGATGTTCTATTTTCTTTTATCAAGATTTAGATGGTCGTTATCTACTTTCTTTCAATATATGTTTAACTTTTTTTATGAGGGAGGTCCTTGGATTTAGATCTTTATATAGGACCTTATGTGGCCTTCCCCTTTTGAACTTTTCTAAGGGGGTCACCTCCTTCCATGTTGCCTTGCCTACTTAGGGCCAAAATTGACTAGCTAATATTCAAACTTCTTCAACTATCAAATTGGTGGGGTCTCATACCTCTTATTGAACCCCTTAATGAGACATTATTTCTGCAAAGAGACTGTTGAGGATTTCCCATTACAAATCACAGGTTGGATGTCATAGGACCCGTTACCCCACTTTCTATATGAGTTTTTAGAGGATAATTTTAAATTTTGATTGACATATCAACCCTTGTGATTCTTGTGACATTAATAATTTTCCAATTAAGATATAAAAATGACTGTATAATTGGTTTGACGACACCTTACCTTGGCCATCTAAGAAACTAGGTGTAGGAAGATGTTGCTTTAGCAATCACTTTAACTTGATATATATGATCCATGTATATATCTCTAATATGTATTATTTTTATTGTGATCACTTAAAAACTCTATTCTAACTCTTAAATGTTTTAGCCATAATTCCTATGCTAAATTATTCCATAGTATTTTATAATTTTACTCATAAAAATGTGTCACCTTAATAATTTAAATATATACTCAAATCACTACCCATCCTAGTTTATTATACCCTTATTTCCCTTGGTCAAATTTTAACTGCATAATTTCAAAGCATATTCATTCATTTTAATCACGATGTCCTGCCCTATGATTCCCGCCAGTAGCAAATCAATTATTTAATTCATAAAACTAACTAATGTAAACTACTCTGTTTCAATTTTATCACCGTGCTTTCAGGTCGGGTTTTTGATCTATCAGTTGTGCAAGTTCATTGAACGAGCTTCAAGCTCTTTTTCTGCACAAGCTTAACCCAACTCGACCCTGATCTCAAATGACAAGAAAAAGAAATGTATGATGAATCACTTGGCAAGCAGATTACATGGTCATGATATGGTGGCCCACTGTTGATGATGCTCTCAGAATCACCCATCTGGACGATTTTTGAAGGGGGCTCGCAATTCCTTCTATGGGGGATTTTTTATTCTTCCATGGATCTGGTTCCTCAATTGCTTTTACTTTTGGCCTCTCCTCAGACATCGCTCTTGTTACCTTAAATTTCGACCACGTATGTACACACTTTCTCTAAATCCTCCTGAATGAAAATGTAATTCGATTTTTTAGGGTATATGAAATTGCAATGATTTCTGTTTGCTACTCTTCGAAAATGAATCTTAATAAATGTCGTATAAACTCAAGATTTCAATCTTTACTAAGGCACCTCTGCTGACAGCGGTAGAACTGTTCCAAAGTGCCATGCACTTTTTCTCCAAGCAGTTCTTCAAGATTGAAAGCTTCAAATGTCTTGTAGTTTCTTTTGTCGTAGAATCCCTATCGCTTCTTCTTAGACTGACTTGGTATCGTGCATATTGCACGATGGGAAGGAGACCATAGAAATTCCATAGAGGAGCTGATATAACCAAGAATCTCTGCTGTGCAGACTTATATTTCGGATCTTTCAAACTTCCAAGTTTGTTACCTTTGAGAGACGCAGGACTTCTGTGACTGACATGAATCCAGTTGAACCTCTGCTCTGAACGAAGATTAATTCTGTTAAACAAAATGAAAACATCTCCACAGCTTGATGCTAGAAGCTATCTTGCTTACGAATGTAACCCAAAAAAGTCTATACTCAGTGTGTACCCGCTGTAACTAAAAGAAACTTTAATAGGTTGGCTAAGAAGTGTATGAACTGATGTGGATTGAGCAAATCAAGGGTCTCATACAGAGGCATATATTCTATATAGATGCATTTTTATGCTATTATCCACAATAATGATGAGCCTTGATGATTCATTGTCCTATGACTCCTTTGCTAGCCTCCTTTTGTATGGAGAAGATTGTCAACATGCAATCTATGGCCATGACTTTTCCACCACTTAGATTGGGAGCAAGCCTTATCATCAGAACTTCCAAAAACTTTAACAGAATGCCATGACTGATTTGAATAGCAATGCATATCTCAATTCTTCTTTCAAGGCTGACTGAACGTATGTATATTAATAATGGTCTGCCTGAAAATATGATGTCATGCCAATTGAAAATTATATTGAAGAGGGATAGGAGGACACACTTACTGCAGAATATATGATTACTCAGAGTCATATCAGGAGTAAATATAGATCAGCTTACATGCCTGAGATGATGTTTATAATATCCCAAACCTATACCCTGATTTCCATAACTTGTATATATATATGGTGCAGCCATACTTTTCACGTGTTGAGAACTTGAGATTGCAAAGGGAGAACCATACAAGATGTTCACATAGACTGTGGGGCTGTTTCAATTGAGAGTAAACTAGTAGGAACCGAGATATAAGAGATTGAGTAATGCCTTCTTCAGAGGAACCGAGATAACTGAGTGATACCATATATGATACTGCACTAGGACAGATATTTCCCTGTCATAGTGATAATTCTTAGAGGATGAAATCCATTCAAGGATCACAGAGAAACACGGCCTGTTGATGATATGATTTTTCTGAACAATTACTTTAACCCTTCAAGCAGGGAACCATAGCGGCAAGACCTTATCACAGAGGATTTCTATCTTCAAAACGAAGTATTCTTAAAGACACACTAAAAGAGTCAAACTAAAGAGAATACTGAACTGCTGATACAAACAGTGATAATAGTGATCATGCTTAGAAGACCTAGGATTTGGTATCCATGTGTTATTCCCAGACTGTGATTTTATGGTCGAGAAACTCTGCTTCAAATATAATGAAGATATAGTCTGAATGGGACTGATAAATAATTCTTGGAAAATATATTACTGGAACATACCTTGATGACTTTCAACTTTTGCTCATGACATTTGAGTTGCTCTTGGATTGTAGCCCATGTCCACTGATTAGGGCTAGTAGAAGGCCTTAAGAAAATACCACAGATTTGAAATTCTTGATCCCTAACACAGAGGGATAGAGGTACAAATGAAATTCTTCAGATGCTTCTGAGTGATTGCAATCTCTTTGAGCTTGGGATTGTTCTCTCATGTGCTCTGATTCCATGTTAATTTTGGAAACATGTTCTTTTCTTAGGATAGTTACTTCATTCAATCATGAGCCCATTAATCCATTATCAATTACATTAAACAATATATGACAGTAACTAACGAAAGTGTTGAGAATTAGGTAGGGAAAGGGTTAATGAAAATTCTCATACATGATAGTTGTTTGAGTTACTTCTTACTTATCATCTTCGTTCATTATTATGATTACATTTAAAACATCAAACAGCCATAAAAAACAATAATATCAGTGACACAATAGTTAGGCTCTAAGACAGGGCTAAAACCCCTCCTCTTGACGGGAAAACCTGCAAATCTCTTCTTATAGATTCTTCACCTGATGACTACAGTGACCATGACAAACCTTGACCTAAACTGCCTCAACTAGACCAAGACACAATCATCCTCATTTGTAGCACCATGTAGCACCGTGTAGCATATTCCATCACCGAGACCTTCTACTGAACATCATCTTTGTACTAATCATCACCATGACTGTATCATGGTTGAGCTGGCCTTCTTTTACGCCGTGTATATCTTGCACTGTAACAATGTCTTCTCTCTGCACTCCTTGCAAAGACCTTTATCACGCTGTAGAACTTAACCAATATGTTAAGACCCAAGACAGAGATATACTAAAGCTATTTTATGTTCACTAAATAGTCTTCCTTCTTCGCATCATATCACAGACCTTAACCGTGCCTTTTTCTCCATATGCACTAAAGTAGAATCCAAACTGTGATAAGTATCCGAACTGTGGAACCTATCCAAAAACTTCAGAAAATATCCGAACTGTATACTCAAAGGTATCCGCATTGATTTCTTTAGTTGTGACCGCATACCATATATATATATAGGGCACATCCCCTTGAGCAAGCCAACCATATAGCTATGAGTGAGGTCGACTAGATAATGTTTATCTCAGTGTTGATGAGGTACTTCATTTCTTGCATTTTGAGGCTTCTCTTTCATCATTGCATTGAGGACTGTTGTGAGCTTCTTTCACAAGATCCTGGAGCATATAGCTAGAGTAGATTTGACACTTAACTCAAACCTAGTGAACATCAAGAAGAATTCCATCTACTTAATAAAATCTTTCTCATGAAACCCATGAAGCAAGTACACCAAAAATACACTTTATTATCTTTGTCTTATTCTTTTCATAAATACATAATTACATAGCCAACATGAAGATTGACCTAGTTACATTTTTCAATGGAAAGAACATTAATGAGAAATGCTGAAGACAAGCCAAGACAGAAGAACAAGAGAATATGGCACAAGCGAGGGAAAAACCCCAAAATGGGGAAAACCCTTGAACAATTCTTCTTATTATTCAAATCAAATGTACAACAGAGAGAGAGAGAGAGAGAGAGCTGGTAGAAACATTATTGACTTGCCAAGGTGATGATTAGTATCACTGTCCAAATGCCAAAGACATGATTCAGAATTTTTCCTTTAAACATCAGCAATCTTATCCTATCCAGATTAGTGGTCAAATGTAGTCAAAGCTTTTCCTCAGTGCTGACCTGCTTTAGATATGAATTGAGTTCTAGTTAGGGTTTGTTGTCATATGACAACAAACCCTTTGCACTCCTCTAAACATTATTACAAGGTTGCGGCTCCCCCTTTTAAGTCACTGTCCACAATCTAAGGCTGGTTAGTGCTATAGTTACAACATTCCACAACTGGTTAGGGCTAGATGCAGCTCTCCGCAGCTTCCTGATGGCAGTGGCATAACTGTGACCCCAGATCTGGCCTATATAGGGCTGCGGCCTAATTGAAACAACTTCCTTGGAGTTGCAACAATACTTCTCTAAAGGATTCGCACGCTAGGCAGCTCTAAACTATCCACATGTCTACGACTGACTTGATGATGGATCTTGGTTTGTGGGAGAGGGTTAATAATGCCCATATTAAGCATCATCTAACCCATATCTGCTCGACATCCTATCTAAGGAGATCGGCCTATATGGAGGAGGGAAATCATGTAACAAAACCCCAATACATCTACTGATATTGTCCTGAAACTAGCAATAGTCTACCCATAGCTTCCTCAGCACTGCAACAAGAAAATAGACTCACTCAAAACAGACCCAACCTTTGTGTTTAGCCATTATCCCCACTTGGCTGCCTCAGAGATGCAAGAGAGATTTTTGATGCCTCAAATGGGTTGGGAGAGAATTCTTATATACAATTTAGAAGAGAAGCCGACTTTGATATTTTGGAGGCAAATTCAAAATTCGTATTTTCAATTTTCCCGCCTAAATAAAATCACGATTTATAGAATTTATTTTTGAATAAACAAATATTTTCCTTATCCAAATTTGACGATATTTAGATCGATTTTGGTCCTCTCGAAAAGAGGAATTCAATGGGATTATCATCTCCATCAACTGAGTAGACCAAAGTGGAATTTGGCCCTAGTTGCCAATTTTAATAGAATAGAATGAGAAACAACTTAAAATAATCAAGAAAAACTGTTAAATTGCTTCTACCTCTTCTTTCTTAAAAAAAATGCAACGATCCTCCACTTGCAAAGCTTTTTTGGACACGAGGTTTGATTGTTGATTCCATTCTCTCAAGATGTGCTGGAAGAACAAATTTTGAAAGAAACCTTTGAGATTTTGAATGCATTCTATCCAGTGCTTCAGTGAGAGGATCCTCAGATGGCCCTTTCTAGACAACCAATACACCACACACTTTGAATCGACAAAAACATGCATAATGGATATATTCAACGAGGCTACAAAAAATAATAGTGCCCAAGCATCCACCACTTTTGCTTTAGTATTTGTCCCTGCAATTGCAGTCAACCAGATGTAAAAGGAAACATTGTCAGGAAGGAAAATGGTGGCTTCCCCTTCATAAACCTCATCTTGATATGCTCCATCAAAGAAGCCAACATTTTCAAATAGAGAACTAGGTGGAAGGCAGAAGGATTGACTTTTGGGAGACTTCCAAGGCTTGACATAATCCGAAAAGAATCCCAAAATTTAGCCCATGATTACAGTGATATCTTTGGGTCTGCTTTCAAAGATGAGATTATTTTAGGCTTTCCAAATACCCCTTGCAATGAAAATGTATAGTGCTTTATAATTTTCCCCATTTTGATCACAGCAAAGAAGGCAACATCTAGCCATTAACCTATAATTGTAATACCCCTAAGATATATGACCAGAGGGACCTGGAAAAGGCACAATTAAAAAATAAACGATTGACATTTTCTAAATCTTTTGTGTAGAGAACACATACATTTGGCCCATGAAAATTTTTCCGCAATAGGCAGTCCCAAGTTTGAATACAATTCTCTAAGGCAAGTGACATAAAACATTTTAGTTTAGGGGCAATAGGCTAATCCCATAATTTTGAATCCCACCAACTAACCCTTTGCAAAGGGTAGATTTATGATATAACACAATAGGCATGGCGAGCCGTGACATGCCTAGACGAGGAGTTCCAGGCCCATTCAAAAGAATCATCCTCCTCAGATAGTGTAAGACCATTGACAATCAGGGATTTGGTGAAATTGCCCCACTACACAACAAAAGAACCACGCAGGCCCAAATCATGGGTGCTTTTCCATCTTCCAGCTATGAACAACTCTGAAGGGAACACATAAACCCAACGAATTTTGGTAACAACTTAAGCACAAAGATGGTTGGAAAGCTTAGGGGAGCATCAATGAGAGCACAAAAACACTTGTTCATGCATTTCATTTAAGTTCAATATTTCATGGATATCTGTCTTTCAAATATCAAAATTGTTCATTTCTCTCGTTTATGCATTTCATTTAAGTTCAAGATTTCATGGATATCTGTATTTCAAATATCAAAGTTTTTCATTTCCCTCGTTTATTTCCCTCACGTTGCAAGGTGTGTGTCCTGGGAAGGAAAAGCGCAACCATGCCGTCGCAGGTATGATATGATACATTTGGTTGAATCAAGAGATTGGATTCTCGGTTCCTCCAATCGTGGTGATTTCATTCTACAGAGGGAATTTGCACAAGGTTCACCACATTCCTGGGTGATGGCCCATCCCCAAGCCTCCATCCCCCTTTTCTGCTTCAAAATAATTCTAGACAAGCAAAACTAGGTGTTCAATAGGCCATATGTTCAAGATTCCATGGAGGAAGATTAAGCTAAAGGCATGGGCAACAATGGCTTCACCAAAGAAGACAATGACATGTTCCTTTCCAATTCAAAAATTAGCGAAGAAGTAGATAAGAGAGCAAGAATACATTGATTACAACAAGGAAATCAAATCTCCTAAGATCATAGGTGGTCACCAGCCAGATGCTCTAGCACAGATGGATTGTGATGATCTGGTCATCCCTAAAAATTCCAGAGACCCAAAACGGGCTTGGGATTTGCCTCAAAAAGGGCCTGGGATTTGCCTGGACCCATATTCCCAAGAGTCTCAAAGCAAAGAAATTGAATCCTCAAGAGATGACGGTGAAATTAGACGAGCAGGATTAAGGCTCTGTTCTAGAGGAGAAGCTTCTAGAGGCTACTAAATCCACTCAAGAGGTAGCTAACAAAATTTTATTTTTATTGTTTAATTATAGGAATCGTTGCAAGAAACATTCCCATGAGGGACTTCTATTGGCTTATGTGATGGGTTTGAATGGTAAATATTCTGCCAAAATGGCTTAGGGCTTTCGTGTTATGCCATTTGGGTGGCACAGACCATAGTGACAATGAAACCTAGTGGTTGGGATAAACTCTTCTGACCTCACTAGTGAACCAATCTTACCTTGAGGTGTCCTAGGTTGATCAATTAGGCTTAATAGCATTCTCATTTGCTCACTATTTTAACTGTTTCTTTGTTTTCGATCCTTCTTTCTTTGCCTTTTCTCATAATTGTAATTCCTTGCTGTCGTATTAAAATTTTATGGTTACTAATGGTGTGCATTTTTTCTTTTGGTGTCATTAATCTAGGATGTTGTAAACACATCTTTCTTTTCATATGTGAATTTTATTTAGCATGAAACAAGTGGAAAATAAACATTAAAATGGATTTTTCCCTGTGTGGCTTGACCTTTCAGGCACGGGAAAAGTAGATAAAGGATTATAATGACTATAGTTGATGTTGTTTTTGTGATTGATGATCTCAATTTGAATGAAATGTATAGATTGAAAGATGGCATCATAGATCAAATGAAAATGGGATCTCAAAAGCTAAAAGAAAAGTTGATAGACTCAACCTAGAAAGTGGAGCAATCAGGCAAGAGTGTAAGATTTTGACCAAGATTCAATTAAAGCTATGAAAAATTGTGTTAATAGTGAATTCACCAAGGTTTTTTCTCCCAACATATGATCATGCTTGAGATAGAATCACCACAGGAGAGTTCTTAGGAATCCATTCTTGAAATTCTCTTAACATGCTTGTACTCACACCATAGAGAATTCTAGGATGATGTTCCTTCTATGGGGCACTCTTTGATGCTCCATAGACATAAAATGATGCCACACTTAGGTTCTTGCTTAGCCATCTCGGTCAAATCTTTGTCATATTTGCCCAAAACAACATACTTGCCCTCAGGGCCTTGATCAATAATTTTTTTTTGAGACTTATGAGTTGCTTGTATAACACTTATGAGATTCTTCAAAGAAACTTCAAGATTATTAAACGAATATTGTCGAAGCCATTTATCTCACATGAATTCAAGAAGTAAATTTTCCATAGACCCAAAGGAATCTACATATTCTTTCATCAAATGCTCTTTCTCAACTATTTGATGTTTACTCTCTTTTGCCACTTCTGGAGCTGATACCACTGCTCCCTAAGCCATTTTTGTTTTGCATTTGGGAAATTGATACTATTGTTTCTTGTTTCTAAAAAAATAAGCTGTGTATTCAACTCCTTCTGCACTTTTTGTTGCTCTTTTTTTGCAATCCTGAATGCATGTCCAAATTATGAGCCTTTCTATAGTTTCAAATTCTCATCCAAAGGAAATTCCAGATTATTTGCAGCTTGCTGATGCACCTTCCCTATTTGTTTCCACTCCATCTCATTCGTCCTTCAACATCAACAGGGTAGGTTCATAACCCACTGAGATCATGCAGTGCTTCCTCACCATAAGCATGTTCAACATATCTAGTAATAATTGTATTTCAGGAAAAGTCCCTCTGTTCAAACATATTATCAAAGACTAAGTATGCCTCTTCTACGCTGTCACATTTGGCATATGGGTCAAGAATAGAATTTGGCATACAGGTCAACAAGAGCATTCTCCACAAAGATATTTGAGTCTAGCCTAACTTTAATGATGATTATATGGAATTGCATCCTAAACTAGTGCATGTTGCAAAAGCAGTGGAAAAGGTGAAATTATCCACTTTCATCCATTTTGTTGCATCTGATTGAACAATTCGAGTGACTCCTCACAAACACCATTTTGAGCAACAAGTTCAGCGACTCCTCACAAAGACCACTATGAGCATATTCTTCGTCATGGAGAAGACCTTAACAAGTTGATCCTTCACCATAGCTAACATTTCTATATCCAACCTTCGAGCAACATAGCTCTAAGCTGACATTTCTATATCCAACCTCCCAATATCAAATTGGTTAACTCTTGATAATTCCCTAGTGTTAACCCTATGCCAAAATAGGGGGTAACACAGGCTCCAACTCAGAGAAGTTCTCTTCTTGGGAGTGCATGAGAGTCTTAGAATTTTGTCATGTATATATGGGAATGGCTTCCCCTTCTAGTAAAAGCACCACACAATTTTTTCTTTTACAAAGCAAAAGACAAGTCCTCTATTTATGACTACATGAAATCAAATTTAGTGATCAAGGGAGCTTATTCATGCCACATTGTTGCTCAAAGGAGTTTATTCCTTTCCTACCCTACTGTGGCATGTGCAAAATGAGGTTGCTACTTGAAATCATTGATCCAGTGCAATGACCTTAAAACTTCACCAATAGAATGCTTTCTTTCGCTATGCTTAGTTATCATGCAAAATAATGAAACATTAAAATTCCAACATTCATAGGCTGGGTTTTCTATCACTGATGGGTTGAACAAGAATTTGGGTACCTGCAAATCAGTGTTACCTTCAAAGTTCAAACACATGTAAGTGTTGACATAAGTTGCTACAGAATCTGTCCATCCAAGATTGCATAGGACTGCAATAATTATTGCTCATTAACTTTGCATGATGTCATGGGATTTGTTACTCCCTTCTTTGCATGATCAATTGTTTGATGAATCATATGCATTCCTAGAGTTTCAATTTGAAGGAAATTTGCATGTTAGCCAATTTTTTCAATATGAGAAACATCATTGTGCAGAGATGGATAGATAATTGTTTCTCGAGAGTTATCATTTTGAAATTTAGGTATTCAATTCCCTGTCTATTAATAAGATTTATACATCTACGATTAAATATTTTATTAAAAGTTTGGATAATTCTTCTGTCCACACCTCTATATGCTTTGAAACTCAGAACATGTTCGAAATTCCCCTGTTTCCATGATAAAAACACATACATTTCATTAACAATTATGTTTGCTTGGTATGCATTTCATTTATTTCTGGTCGTTTTGTTGTTTTCAAGGTTTTCTTTTCATGTCTCTGTGTTTGATTTGGAATTCTCCAGAAAAACAAGAATTCTGAAAAACATAGTGACTAAATCTCTCCTGAATTGTTGCAATATGGCTCTGCTTTTAAAGCTCACCCTTGCTGGATTCAACATAGGTGTTCGGGAGAAATTAAAATAAACAAAGAATATGTTAATTCTGGAAACATGTTCTTTGCTTAGGATAGTTACTTCATTCAATCATAAGCCCATTAATCCATTATCAATTACATTAAACAATATATGACAGTAACTAACGAAAGAACATAAATGAGAAATGCTGAAGACAAGCCAAGACAAAAGAACAAGAGAATATGGCACAAGCCAGGGAAAAACCCCAATATGGGGGAAACCCTTGAACAATTCTTCTTATTATTCAAATCAAATGTACAACAGAGAGAGAGAGAGAGAGATGATAGAAACATTATTGACTAGCCAAGGTGACGACTAGTATCACTGTCCAAATGCCAAAGACATGATCCAAAATTCTGCCTTTAGACACCAACAATCATATTTTGTCCAGATTAGTGGTAAAATGTAGTCAAAGCTTTTCCTCAGTGCTGACCTGCTTTAGATATGAATTGAGTTTTGGTTAGGGTTTGTTGTCCTATGACAACAAACCCTTTGCACTCCTCTAAACATTATTACAAGGTTGTGGCTTCCCCTTTCAAGTCATTGTCCACAATCTAAGGCTGGTTAGAGCTGTAGTTATAACCTTCCACAACTAGTTAGGGCTAGATGCAGCCCTCCACAGCTTCCTGATGGCAGCGACATAACTGTGACCCCATATCTAGCCTGTATAGGTTTGTGACCTGATTGAAACAACTTCCTTGGAGTTGCAACAATCGTTCTCTAGAGGATTCACACAATAGGCAGCTCTAAGCTATCCACAGGTCTACGATTGACTTGATGATGGATCTTGGTCTATGGGAGAGGGTTAATAATGCCCAGATTAAGAATCTTCTAACCCAGATATGCTCGGCATCTTGTATAAGGAGCTTGGTCTATTGTGAGGAGGGAAATAATGCAACGAAACCCCAATACATCTCTACTGAGATTGTCCTGAAACCAGCAACAGTCTACCCATAGCTTCCTCGGCACTACAACAAGCAAATAGACTCACTCAAAACAGACCCAACCTTTGCGTTTAGCCATTATCCCCACTCGGCTTCCTCAGAGATGCAAGAGAGATTTTCAATGCCTCAAATGGGTTGAGAGAGAATCCTTATATACAATTTAGAAGAGAAGCAGACTTTGATATTTTGGAGGCAAATTCAAAATTTGAATTTTCAAATTTCTTGCCTAAATAGAATCATGATTTATAGAATTTCTTTTTGAATAAACAAATATTTTCCTGATCCAAATTTGACAATCTTTAGATTGAAAAGAGGAATTCAATGGGATTATAATCGCCATTTACTGAGCAGACCAAAGTGGAATTTGGCTCTAGTTTCCAATTTTAACACTCCCTCTCAACTAGGGAGAATTCCACCTGCCAATCCATCTGCTGCCATTGGTCATCATGCCATCTTGAACCATCTCTGCTATGCTCTACTCTGCTCTGTTGAACAAAGATGTGAATAATAAAGAAGAATTGATCGAGAGTGAGTCACAAGACCTTGCCACTCTCCATTAACAGAAGTCAGTTCGAAGGTAGAACTTGAATTGATCCCAAATCAAGTAGATAAACACCATGCATCCTAGCATAGGGAGTACGACAGTACGCGATGCATCCATCGGTAGTGCTATGGTCCCTAACCACTTTTCCCAAATCATTGGCCATATGAGAGGTACTTCCCATGTGTCCCGGACTACATGGGTAGGATGTTGCAGGAACACCAGCAGGGAAAGAATATATCACATCCTACACGCAATCACACATAGGGATAGGAGAATCCACATCCTACAAACACACATCACAATCATATGTAGGGAAATGATGAACCTCATCCTACAAACACATATCACAACCATATCTAGGGAAAGGATGAACCACCTCCTACATGGATGAAAAACACCAATTGTAGGGAAAGGACGAACCACCTCCTACATGCATGCAAAAACACCGAGTGCATGAAAAACAACACTAGTAGGAAGAAATCTACATGTGGGGAAAGGATGAACCACATCCCACTGACATGTAAACTATCAATTGTAGGGAATGAGCATCCTACATGTGGAGAAAGGATGAACCACGTCCCACCGACATGTCAATAGATGCCTATATGCATCTCTCACTGGGGTATCCACAGGAGAAGGTGAACCACTCATCCTGCTCATATGCCATAGGAGAAGGTGAACCACTCATTTTATGCATATGTCACCAGCAGTAGGGGAAGGTGAACCACTCACCCTACACA
This sequence comes from Pinus albicaulis, assembly GCA_034641835.2. Taxonomy (NCBI): domain Eukaryota; kingdom Viridiplantae; phylum Streptophyta; class Pinopsida; order Pinales; family Pinaceae; genus Pinus; species Pinus albicaulis. Next base: position 777,374,457 of record CM076571.1, on the reverse strand, counting down.
CATGTCAACCATCATGGGGTATCACAGGGGAAGGTGAACCACTCACCCTACACACATGTCAACCATCATGGGGTATCACAGGGGAAGGTGAACCACTCACCCTATACACAACATACCACTAGGGGAAGGTGAACCACTCACCCTATGGTCGCTCATAGATCAATAAGTACCCCAAGACCCTAGGAACTCCTGGAGCTCAATCTTCAGCCAAGAATCCCTTCATATAGGGAATGGTGCCAAGCTGCTCTCTAAAAATCAAAACTAAATCAATGGGAGCCTCATAGCTCCATACAACAGCCTGCAAACATATTGACTTACAGCAGAGATCTAGTCAACATTTAGCAATCCTCAGCTTCTTGTACATATAGATAGAGAAGATATTTGACTGATCTTACTCCCTCTTACACAGGGAGATCATAGCCTATATTTGTCTTTCCAGGGTGCATAGTGTCCATCAGAAAATCTATGAGATCTGACCACTCAAACATGCGATAAAACAGAAGTGTCCTCTGCTTAACCATATACAGTGGTATGTGAAATATTTCTTCTGCAATATATAATGATAGTGAGCACAAATGGCTTACTGCAATAGAGTGGCATCATAGAAATTCATGCTTATTGTTTTATACATTCAGCTGCAATGGTGCTTCCAGAGAACAGACATCAGTATTTGATTTGTGATACAAAGAAATGAAGATGGTCACCAGGAGATATAGTACTTTTCATTTTATTAGACCAATAGTGAACTTTTGATCATACTTGATCTTTAATGAGTAGCTATCCAATATATATGTATGAGGTTTATCCTTAAATTGTATTAAAGCCTTTGTATCAAGGCATACATCAACTATCCAATATGTATGTATGAAGCTTATCCTTAAATTGTCTTAAAGCCTTTATAACAAGGCATACATCAGAGTTGACTATGACTAGGTTCAACAACTACTCTGTTTTGTGCTTAAGGACAAATCTAGGTCTTCCATTAAATCCCTCTTATTTGGACAAATGTTATCGATAGCTGAGCCCAATCATCATAGCTCCCTCTAAAGCCTTGCATTGGTAATCATCATGAGCTACCCAGATTAGAGATGAGACTTACATGAGGTAATTGCATGGGACAATAGAGTGGCTTCATAGAAATTCATGCTTGCTGTTTTATACATTCAGCTGCAATGGTGCTTCCAGAGAATAGACATCAGTCTTTGATTTCTGATACAAATAAATGAAGATGGTCACCAGGAGATATAGTACTTTTCCTTTTATTAGACCAATAGTGAACTTCAGATCATACTTTATCTTTAATGAGCAGCTATCCAATATATATGTATGAGGCTTATCCTTAAATTGTCTTAAATCCTTTGTATCAAGGCATACATCAGCTATCCAATATATATGTATGAGGCTTATCCTTAAATTTTCTTAAAGCCTTTGTATGAAGGCATACATCAGAGTTGACTATGACTGGGTTCAACAGCTACTCTGTTTTGTGCTTAAGGACAAATCTAGGTCTTCCATTAAATCCCTCTTATTTGGAAAAATGTTATTGATAGCTGAGCCCAATCATCATAGCTCCCTCTGAAGCCTTGCATTGGTAATCATCATGAGCTACCTAGATTAGAGATGAGACTTGCATGAGGTAATTGCATGAGACAATAGAGTGGCTTCATAGAAATTCATGCTTGTTGTTTTATACATTCAGCTGCAATGGTGCTTCCAGAGAACAGACATCAGTCTTTGATTTGTGATACAAAGAAATGAAGATGTTCACCAGGAGATATAGTAATTTTCCTTTTATTAGACCAATAGTGAACTTCAGATCATACTTGATCTTTAATGAGCAGCTAGCCAATATATATGTATGAGGCTTATCCTTAAATTGTCTTAAAGCCTTTGTATCAAGGCATACATCAGCTATCCAATATATATGTATGAGGCTTATCCTTAAATTGTCTTAAAGCCTTTGTATGAAGGCATACATCAGAGTTGAATATGAATGGGTTCAACAGCTACTCTGTTTTGTGCTTAAGGACAAATCTAGGTCTTCCATTAAATCCCTCTTATTTGGACAAATGTTATCGATACCTGAGCCCAATCATCATAGATCCCTCTGAAGTCTTGCATTGGTAATCATCATGAGCTACCCAGATTAGAGATGAGACTTACATGAGGTAATTACAACATCAAACTTCTAAGAAGCTTTAGGTCAAAGAAGAGAATGCTGAAGACCTTCTTCAATCAGAGAGAAGAGATATCTACCAATATATCAAATTACCGAATTCATGAAGAGGAGGGGTCATTTTATATTGAGACCATTCATTATAAGATCCTTGCTTAGAGAAACCAAGGATGTCAGGGATCTGTAGTGCACATTTATTGAGGCACCTCTGCTGACAGGGTTAGAACTGTTCCAAAGTGCTATGCACTTTTTCTCCAAGCAATTCTTCAAGATTGAAAGCTTCAAAGGATCTGTCCATCCAAGATTGCATAGGACTGTAATAATTATTGCTCATTAACTTTGAAAATTATCCTTTGCTACCACTTAGGAGTACATAATGTTGTTATGTTCTGTCCCTCATGAAATATTGTCTCCATGGGATAATATAACATGTTGTTTTGGTAACTCTGTATCAGGGAACGTGAGTGATAGACACATATCAACCATTGTGGGATTAGATCCTGCTGTCTTGGGCACATAATTTCTTTTGAAAATTTGCATCCATGCCTCTATCAATCCATGCTTTTCCATTATCTATTGCATTAATTATATAACATCCAGTAGAAAATTTCCAACCCAATGGTTGTTGAGACTCTGTATTCACTATTTTTACAGAGCTGGAAGCGTTTTGAAAGAATTTGTCATGAATAGTAATTTTCCCAAGTAACACCTACACACCAAGGCTATTGCTTCTAGTAGATAACTCTGTGCTTGTCTTCAAGAATTTAGAACCAATTTCCTTCACATTGAAGACATTACTCAAATCTAAGTCTATTATAAGCACCCATATTTCACTAGCCAAGATCATGAAAATGGCATCCAATATGTCAATGGTGGATATTCAAAACTTTCAAACTATTGTTTCACTAGGATATTGACATTGTTTTAGATTGCATGAAACTGAAATTCCTTGAGTGCAACAGAATTGGTAGCACCTGCCTCTTGCAATCATCAAGACAGAAATTCAAGATGGAAACGAATCTCATGATCTTTTCCATACACAGATTCTTAGGATTAAGGTTGAGAAAAGACTTAATGATTAGTGAAATTTCAAGAATCAAATGTTGATCCCTTAGATTCAGATAAATGCTCAGAAACATATGCTAGTATCACTTGTAGTGGTTTTATATTAAACCCAACCTCTAGGTCTATAGTGTCACCATTTTTATCCTTTATAGATGCAGAGACAAACAACCATTCCAATGTTTTCTTCGAAGGATGTCATGCCTCCAAGATATTTTTAGTGTCAAATTGACAAGGTCTGCTTTGCCATTATCTATTGCATTAATTATATAACATCCAGTAGAAAATTGCCAACCCAATGGTTGTTGAGACTCTGAATTCATTGTTTTTACAGAGCTGGAAGCGTTTTGAAAGAATTTGTCATGAATAGTAATTTTCCCAAGTAACACCTACATACCAAGGCTATTGCTTCTAGTAGATAATTCTGTCCTTCTCTTCAAGAATTTAGAACCAGTTTCCTTCGCGTTGAAGACATTACTCAAATCTAAGTCTATTATAAGCACACATGGTTGTTGAGACTCTGTATTCACTATTTTTACAGAGTTGGAAGCGTTTTGAAATAATTTGTCATGAATGGTAATTTTCCCAAGTAACACCTACACACCAAGGCTATTGCTTCTGGTAGATAATTCTGTCATTGTCTTCAAGAATTTAGAACCAATTTCCTTCACATTGAAGACATTACTCAAATCTAAGTCTATTATAAGCACGCATATTTCACTAGCCAAGATCATGAAAATGGCATCCAATATGTCAATGGTGGATATTCAAAACTTCCAAACTATTGTTTCACTAGGATACTGACATTGTTTGTATGATATTGAAATTCCTTGAATGCAACATAATTGGTAGCACCTGCCTCTTGTAATCATCAAGATAGAAATTCAAGATGGAAACGAATCTCATGATCTTTTCCATACACAGATTCTTAGGATTAACGTTGAGAAAAGACTTAATGATTAGTGAACTTTCAAGAATCAAATGTTGATCCCTTTGATTCAGAGAAATGCTCAGAAACATATGCTAGTATCACTTGTAGTGGTTTTATATTAAAACCAACCTCTAGGTCTATAGTGTCACCATTTTTATCCTTTATAGCTGCAGAGACAAACAACCATTCCAATGTTTTCTTCGAAGGATGTCATGCCTCCAATATATTTTTAGTGTCAAATTGGCAAGGTCTGCTTTGCCATTATCTATTGCATTAATTATATAACATCCAATAGAAAATTTCCAACCCAATGGTTGTTGAGACTCTGTATTCACTTTTTTTACAGAGCTGGAAGCGTTTTGAAAGAATTTTTCAAGAATAGTAATTTTCCCAAGTAACACTTACATACCAATGCTATTGCTTCTAGTAGACAATTCTGTCCTTGTCTTCAAAAATTTAGAACCAATTTCCTTCACGTTGAAGACATTACTCAAATCTAAGTCTATTATAAGCACACATGGTTGTTGAGACTCTGTAGTCACTATTTTTACAGAGATGGAAGTGTTTTGAAATAATTTGTCATGAATGGTAATTTTCCCAAGTAACACCTACACACCGAGGCTATTTCTTCTAGTAGATAATTATGTCCTTGTCTTCAAGAATTTAGAACCAATTTCCCTCACGTTGAAGACATTACTCAAATCTAAGTCTATTATAAGCACACATATTTCACTAGCCAAGATCATGAAAATGGCATCCAATATGTCAATGGTGGATATTCAAAAATTCCAAACTATTGTTTCACTAGGATACTAACATTGTTTTAGATTGTATGAAACTGAAATTCCTTGAATGCAACAAAATTGGTAGCACCTGCCTCTTGCAATCATCAAGACAGAAATTCAAGATGGAATCGAATCTCATGATCTTTTCCATACACATATTCTTAGGATAAAGGTTGAGAAAAGAATTAATGAGTAGTGAACTTTCAAGAATCAAATGTTGATCCCTTAGATTCAAAGAAATGCTCAGGAACATATGCTAGTATCACTTGTAGTGGTTTTATATTAAACCCAACCTCTAGGTCTATAGTGTCACCATTTTTATCCTTTATAGATGCAGAGACAAACAACCATTCCAATGTTTTCTTCAAAGGATGTGATGCCTCCAAGATATTTTTAGTGTCAAATTGGTAAGGTCTTCTTTGCCATTATCTATTGCATTAATTATATAACATCCAGTAGAAAATTGCCAACCCAATGGTTGTTGAGACTCTGTATTCACTGTTTTTACAGAGCTGGAAGCATTCTGAAAGAATTTGTCATGAATAGTAATTTCCCAAGTAACACCTACACACCAAAGTAACACCTACACACCGAGGCTATTGCTTCTAGTAGATAATTTTGTCTTCTTCCAAAAATTTAGAACACGATTTCATGCTGCCAGAAGACATAACTAGGATCTAAGTCTATTGTAAACACACATATTTTGCTAGCCAGATCATGAAATAACGTCCAATATGTCCAATGGTGGATATCCACATTCCAAACTATTGTTTAAAGAGGATCTTTGACATTGTTTTAGATTGTGTAAATTTGAAATTCCTTGAATGTAACAAAATTGGTAGCACCTGCCTCTTGCAATCATCAAGACAAAAATTCAATATGGAATCGAATCTCATGATATTTTCCATACACAGATTATTAGGATTAAGGTTGAGAAAATACTTAATGATTAGTGAACTTTCAAGAATCAAATGTTGATCCCTTAGATTCAGAGAAATTCTCATAAACATATGCTAGTATCACTTGTAGTGGTTTTATATTAAACCCAACCTCTAGGTCTATAGTGTCACCATTTTTACCCTTTATAGATGCAGAGACAAACAACCATTCCAATTTTTTATTCAAAGGATGTCATGCCTCCAATATATTTTTTGTGTCAATTTGGCAAGGTCTTCTATGCATATTTGGAAGTCACGGTGATTGCAAAAGGAGGTGAAATATAATGCATTAGTTACAAGGTTGGCATGAACCCTATATTGCTTCCTAGAGGCCAAGAGTAATATAGATAGAGTATATATTAAAGGATGTATATAAATCATTCTAAAAGTTTGTTATACTAGTCTACCTTGTTCTACTATGTTGAATATTATAAAATTTTCTTTATTTAACTATCGAGGCTAATTATTATTGTTTACATCTGTTTTCCCTTTACTAATAAAATTCTATTAAGAATTTGAACTCCAATTTCTATAGTTGCATAATCATTGAAATGGGTACCATAATGCATGCATATTGTAGTATAGGAATGCCATTAATGTGAAATAGCAACAATATATCACAAAATAGAAAGAAATGAATGACTTCAATACAATGTGTCCTTTAGCTCTGAAGATCAGTCATTGGCATATTTTTTTGGCATTGATTTCTTTGGTGTAATTGTACTGAAAATGGGAATCTCTTGTCAATATAATATAGTGGTTGGAAAATGCCTAAAAGATCTCCTACTACTGGGGATTATATTCTTTAGAAACCATTAAAATTGGCATTGTTGTGCAACCCTCAGGTAAGCATGTTGCCACTGCACCTACTAGGCATTTTCATTCTTTAGGTGCCATGCCTTTATAAAGAAAACCCTACATCCATATTCTGATTGGAGAATACTATGATGGTTCCTTCCCCGAGGGTAAACGTATATATCAAGGTGCTTTTAAAGATAGCTTGGCTCCATTCATCCTCCACTCTATTTCATGTGATGGTTTGGTGGTCCAATACACCAACTTATAATTAATGAGGGCCATAGTTGTTGTAGCTCACTAATGAAATTGCATGAATACTTCAAACAAAACCCCAAGCTCTAGCACTTTGCAATCCTATACTTCACTTTCCCAAGCATACAACTAGGAAAAGGAATTCCTCTAACCATACTAGTAACTTTTTGATGGCCAACATCAAATTCCACATGCCGGTTGCAACCACATGAAAAGAGCTTTAGTGAATAGCTTCATTTTAACATTAATCAATGCCCAACCTATAATTATTAGTCTATTGAACATGTTGACAACATTTCATGGTTATGTTATATTTAACCATGCTTTATATACACCACCTTTCTCATCACTTAATGTAGCCAATACAACCAATCCGTTCAATGGCAGACAACATGTCCTTGCAATCAACTAGTTTGAAACAATTAACTTGTATTAATATTATTAATTTTCCTACACTTGAGCTTCATAAAGTTAGAACAACAAGAAACCTTCACCCTCCCATAAGCTCTTGACCAAACTTTGCATCACTTCTTTGAAGTGAAAGTATATTTATATTAAGTTTACACCATTGCTGACTTAATGTTACAAAAATGCCCCTTGTTACATGAATCATTGCAGGGGTTTTTTCTGGCATTTACTCAGAATCAGTCGATTGGTACCAAATTTGGCCTTATGTGTAGTTCCTAATATAACTTCATACAGAAACAACCATATATTTTTCCCATATAATTATGATATGGACCAGAAAAGCCTCTAGATCTGTCTTCAGCAATAAATACAAAATTGTATCTATTTGAATGGAAGGAGACAAAAATAAATAGTCCATGTGAAAAAATATTTCTGCTTTTAATAGTGGATTCAGTTCACTATTGATGTCTAAATAAAACCTGTTATCAATGGAATCTTTAGATAATTGACTACACCCTGGAAACAATCATTCCTAACAATTAATAAGCAATAACACTCTTGCATCTAAAAAAATGTACAATGGAAGCCATATTCTAGCTACAAAACTGTCTGTGCAAAATGAAATGATGGCATAGCTATATGAAAAACTAATTGATGATATTAAACCATTACCAAGAGTTAGGGTGTTAGAAGAGAGTTAAAGAAATAAATGCAGATTCTTTGCTTCATATCCCTATACTTGTGTAGCATGCTAGAGTCTTTAGAGTCTCTCAACATCCATATGTAACCATCTCATATCATTGTTTTCATAATCTCTCTGATTGGTATTTATCTTGTGCATCATTCCCTATATGCCACAAATTTATCTAATCTCCATTTCACTAGATTTCTATTGAAATTTCTCTTCCTCCTCGATATTGTCCTTAGCAAAAAAAATCCAAAGCTGCTTCACCATCCCCATTAAGCACAAAACATGAAAAAATAGTGTTCAAGGTAAAAAAAAAATGCATTGACATTTCATCAAACACTTACATTCAATACCTAAGCTCCCACCAATTGATTCTTGTTGTGGGTTGATGGGGATGAAAACCCACATTTATTCTTACTTACAACACCCATACTTTTTTTTTTCTACAAGGACACTTATTTCATAGATGAATACTCACATGTTTTTCTATTAATATGGTGTATAAGAGATATTTTTCCTTTCCTGTGCATTGGCATACACATAAATATTATTATACAACCCACTTCAAAGAGCCATTAACTGTTGCAACTATGAAGAACCTTTCAATATTTTGGCTTCTTGATTTCTTAAAGAACCTAAATTTATTAAGGATTACATTATCAACCTTTAGTTTTTAGCATGTTTTCAAATGGCTATGGTTGATTATAAATATATGCTGGGAATTTAAGTGAAATATTCTGAACACTAAAATTCCTAGATGACTACTTCTGTATAACTATGCACCAGAGAACACACACCATACATTTCGATTTCCTTTATATTGAGGTAGCAGGTTTTAATTTTCTAAATCTATGTCCCAAACTTGGTTTGTCAGTAGTGTAAAAATGAAATGTTAATGTGGAAACCAATAATTCATTTAAAAGGTTCTATCAATATGTCTCGTTTCCATAAATAGAAACCAACAAGGAGGCCTTCATTAATCTGATAGTGGGTAAGATACTTGATCATGGACCTTAGTTATCAGAAGATAATTACAATTCCAACCCACAAGGGGTATGTATGACATATGAGATCCTGGAGTCAAGTAAAATGAATACAACAAAACCCACACCATGGCTCAAAGAAACTTATCAATATGTCTCAAATAAACTAATCAGTATGTGTGGATGGATCAAGAGAACATGAGCTCAATCATCTTGATGCAAACAATAAATTAAGACTTAGGTGCATAGTCTTGTAGTCACCCTAATAATTGAAGTAAAACCACCAATATTTACAACTCTACTAAGGTAAGGAGACAAGTCGTGACTACTAGCTCAGTGAGTAAGAATTACAGTGGTCTTAGTCATCCTGGTCAGGTGGCAACTATCTTGGATGTACAACAATTTGTGATTAAGAAAAAATTGCAACAAACATATTAATTTAGTAGATCATACATTGTCCAAAATATTCTACAGTATTTAAAACTACCAACTATTAGTCAGCATACTAATGGATTGAACCACCTCTTAACATCATTTTTTTATTTAAGCTACACTGGAAATAGGAAATAAGTAGCACCAGTTCAATTTTTTAGGAAATTTGCAGAGACCTTCACAATAATGACACTTGAATTCACGTAAACAAAGGGCCAATTACCAGCTCATATGAGCCTTAATGAAGACATGAATATTTAGTTTATTTTTCATCTACCATAGTAACCAAGAAGCTATAGTAACCATAGACTCCAGAATCCTAGAACTCCATAATGTCAATTATTTATTATTGGCAGTTTGGTGATTTAGCAAAATTCATTAGTGCTATAACATTTTGTTGTCATTTCCTTGAATAGTGGTCTCATCTGGCTGGAGTTTTAGTTCATGGCAGAAGCTACTACAACTAATGCATACTTGAGATCCACAATCCTTAGTTTTTGATAATTCATTTTCATATCTACATGCATTGTTTCTGCAAGCCATTGAATTATTGAGCCTAACTATCTGATATATTATCTAGATAGGTGTGTAACTTTGCCAATAATTTCTACGAAGCCCTTAGAAGGTATTCTTATCTACTGCAATATAATGAACATGCCCAAATTGTGCTAGCAGTTAATTACTTTGTATGCCTTTAGCTATGGTGCCTATTTCAGCAACAACAATTTAAGTTTCACAAATTTTTCCTTCAATACATCAACTCAGCAAATCAAACATCTTCCACAGTTTGCTACAGTACTCAAAAATAGGAATGTAGCACAAGATACCTCAAAGCTATGAAATTCTAGTGGCTGCCATAGTAATGGAATAGACCACCTATTTCTACCAGATTCTATTTAAGACAAAGGAAATGGACAAGAATCAATAATGGTGGTGCAAAGTTTCCAACCATCATGAGGGTGATATTAAAAAACAATGAAAAAAGATATTTTAAGATGGGAAACAAGGTATTATGAGCCTTTACTACATGCATTTTGGTATTCTACACCATATGCGTTAGACACAAAAATTCACAACATGATTATGTGATTTGTTACGATACTAAAGTGAAGTAGTAGTTACAAAATCCTAGAACTCAAAAATGCATGTATTTTACCAAAAATTTGCTTTCCTTAACCTTAATATAGCTCCTTAGTTTTCTTAGACTAGAGTGGTCACTTGGGGTCCAAATTCCACTATTGTTTTTTACTGGAATTCATTTATGCATTGTTGGTTTAAAGCAAGTGAACTTAGTGACCCTGACCAAGTTCTCCCTCTTTATGGAGTATCTGACAGGTTTTCTCATTCCATGAACCAATCCCCAAGCCTTTTGAAGGCACTCTTCTCTAATGCAATATATTGAATATGCCAACATATCCCAGAATTGTTTACCCTGATGAAGTTACCCTTCTTTCTGGAGTATCTGACATATTTTCTCACTTTGTTAATCGATCCCCAATACTTTTGAAGACACTTGTCTCTAATGTAATATATTGAATATGCCAACATGTCCCAGAATTATTTCATTGTTTTGATGCCTCAAATGTGGCTCATGTTCATAGGACATCGATTTCTTATGTTTTGGACTGTATGACATATCAGCATGGTTAGGCCAATTCTCAGTGTAGTTATATAATTCTCTTCTTCTTGATGGCATGTATATTTATCTAGTGACTGTCATTATTTTCTGCTCCAACACAGTTGAATAATGAAATAAAATCAACAACTTTTAGTGTAGGTCATCCATTATTTTAGTTGTTGTTGTTGTCAAAACAACTCTTTTATTTACGGAAAAGTATTTACAAATAGTAAATCAAAAGGTGGAAGTGTATATACAATGGAGCTTATATCAGTATCCTCTTTTTTAATAATAGCAAAGTAGAAATAAAGTCTGTATAGGTTACCGAATATAAAGATTGAGCATATATAATCAATAATTCACCCTCAGTTAATAGCTAGTCGTGTACCTCATTACATGACATGGAACAAAAAGTAGACAGATGAATGGAACAAAAAGTAGACAGATTACTAATTTTTTTCTCAAAAACAAACTTACACATAATATTCCTAGGGAAAACAGAGTAGAGACTCTCAATCACTGCCAAATCCCAATGAACGAAGAGTGGACCAAATAGCTACAATTTCCAAACAAGGCAGCACACTAATGAGCCTGGCATTGCAGGAGAACTAAATAATTGTCCTGATTATCTTTCCAAACATATTAGAAATGGTATAATTTGTGTACTCACCTGCCTTCTAGATCAACCGAAACCCCATATTGCATTGAGAGTTGGAGTTAATAGATTCTGCTAAACAAACAAATGTTAAAGCCTTTGTGGTTGATACTACTGTAATGACTGACCAAAGATCCACCCCGCATCCCTGAAAAATAGCCTCCATGTCGCAATGTTTTTTTTCAACATTTTGGGCAAGGGATGAGCCCCCCCCCCATCCTTGTGGAATATTGTTCTTCCCAGCATACTTTGACCATAGGTATGGTTGCATGATCTACTCTAGATGCTGAAATTGAGTCTTACTAGGCAACCAACAATTGCTAGTTTAAAGTCTAATTCTTTAAAGGGTGCTAGCTCAATGGAAGAGCACCTGCTTTACAAGTAGGAGGTTGGTGGTTTGATTCCATCATGCCTTGATATTAATAGGGAATGGCAGCGATCATTTTTTGGTGACGAATTCTCTTTTGACCATCACCAATGAGCTTATGGTGACATTTTTCGAACCTCACCAAAATATGAAATGGTGACGGTCAATGAACGCCACCATATATATGCATCAATAGTGACGACCATGAAAGGTTCGTCACTATAAATCGTTGTTGTTGATATGAAATGGTGAGGGTCAATGTTTGTCATTATATTCATTATTTGTGATGGACCTTCATGTCACCAATGAGCTTATCATGACATTTTTTGACCGTCACCAAATATGAAATGGTAACAGTCAATGAACGTCACCATATATATGCACCATTAGTGACAGTCATGAAATTTCCATCACAAAAAATCATTGTTATTCATATGAAATGGTGACGGTCATTATCTGTCATTATAATCAATATTCATGACAGACGTCGAATGTCACCAGAACACATACTTACTTTCGTCGACGCCACCTTTGGTGACGTTCAGTTTTTTAGTGACGAAGGCTATTTTATATCACCATTGCTCATATGAAATGGTGACGGCCACTATCCGTCATTATAAATCATTATTGGTGACGGACCTTGAATTTCACCACAACACCTATACTTTCGGCGATGCCACCTTTGGTGACGTTCAATTTTTGGTGACGGAGGCTCTTTTGACCCTCACCAATGATCTTATGGTGACATTTTTGGCCCTCACCAATGTCATTTTTTTCTTGTAGTGAGTGCTTGATTCCAATATGATTTTCCTTCCTCATCAAGTTCTGGAAATATTGTTTGAACTAGAAGATTTTCACCTATAACCTTCTTTAAGCATGAAACATGGAAAACTGGATGTACTCGCGAAGAAGCAGGAAGCTCCAATTTGTATGCCATAGTACCAATATTTTGCAACACCTTGCAAGGACCATAGTACTTTGGCGATAATTTATTATCCTTCTTAGCTTGCTTGAGGGACATTTGTTTATATGGTTGTAGCCGTAAAAATACCCGATCTCCTACATCAAAACTTCTCTCGCTGCGATGTTGATCTGCCTGTTGTTTCATTCGATTTTGTGCCAAATTCAGGTTATCCTTTAAGGGTTGGAGAACTTCTTGTTGATGCTCGATGTGATCTTCCACTGCTTGAACCTTCAAATTTTCTCTTAAAGATGATGTGATGGATGGTGGATGATATCCATAAAGTGCCATAAATGATATCCATAAGTGTGCTGCGTAACTGAAAATAAATCTGCAGAGAACAGTATATAACGCTGAAATAATAGAAAATTGACAGCTACTATTGCATCTATCTAACCCAAGGGGGCGGGTCCCTCAAAACTAGTCTAAAAAGGGGAAAAAATCTAGTCAAAACACACTGAAAAGAGGCCAATAGATCTAGGATCAAAAGGGACAGGGATCTAAAGGATAAAGCTGCTGAAAAGAGGTGCAGATCATAGCCAAGAGACAGAGGCAAGGTGGCTGGAAAAAAGGAAGGAAATCAGCAAAAAGCGGAAAGGACAGGGAGGGGGTCCTAAAGAGAGGTCCAAAAAAAACGACAAGAGGTGATTTGAAAGGAAGAAAGGCTGATTTAAAGGGATATGAGGAGAAGGTATCAGATTTGAAAAAGGGAAGGCTGAAACTCTGAAAAACAGACGGCTGAAAACAGCTAAAAGCTCTTCCACAAAAAGTGAAGGGTACTGAAGCCCTAGGGGGCTATGTTCCCACTTAGATGAGCTAAAAAAGATCAGAACCAGGTCAAAGAGGGCTGAAACAGAGGTTGGAAAACCCTAACAGAAGCTTCAGCAGAACCCAGAAAAATTGCAGAAAAGCAGTTGAAAAAAGGGCAGGTCGTAGTTTCTGACCTGTTTTCAGTGCAGGTCGTAGAAAAGAGGCTGAAAAGTGTGACCTGGAGGTCCAAGTCGCAGTTTTTGGGCCGAAAAGTGCGACCTCCCATTCCGGTTGTCTCGGCGGCAGATTTTCGGAAAAGTTCTCGTCTCAGTTGCGGCTGATGTCTGTCACCTGCGCAATAGGGCCAGAAACACGTGGAAGTTGAAAATTTTAATGTTTTAGGGTTTTATGTGAGAAAAACAACATAAAAATAGGAAAAATAAACAGCTGAAAAGAAACCCTAGGGTCTGAAGTAGCTGGATATGCAGGAATATTAAAAACGACAGCGGTCGTAATTTAAAACCCGTGTGGAGTCGCCATTTGTTAGTATGAATCCCTTGTCGAAGTGTACGAAAAAGGACCACTTTAGCTACGCATAACTAATAGCCCTAACAACAAAAGTGGCTGCCAATATCTTCAGATCTGCGGTTAGTTGAACAAGAAAAGAGCTGCAAAAAACCAGATCTATGCATGGAAAGACATTAAACAGTAAAAACAAGGGTTTGCTCCATATACCAATAGACAAGACAAGAACAATTTTTTGAAAGAATTTTTGTATTAAGGGCACCTGGGAGGAAAACAAGAAGGCGTATCCAATTCTCCTCAGTGGGATGGGTTCTTGGAAGTCCTCAGCACTTCAGATCTAAGATTTATCTCTCTTGTGGTGTAGAAAACCCAATGCAAAGAATAGAGCTCAATGGGAGCTCACACAGCAAATGATGAAAAAGTGTGACCAAGTGTATAGATCCAGAGTGATCTAATAGGCAACAAAAGGTGAAGAATGATGGGAAAAACCCTCCTATTTATAACAAAATATTGGGTCATTCTAGATCTTGGTGCATGATTAAAATAATGTTAACTAAATCTAGATCCACCTTTTATGGAATATTTTATTATATTTGTTGGAGGGAAAAGGTATTTGACTTGGGTCAAATCCCTTGATTAGTCAAAAATAAATAAATAAATTATTTATTTATCTTTTTAAGGAAGTGGTTGGAAGATAATCAAATAAATAATGATTTATTTAATTATTTGTGGGTGATTTGGTCATATTTAACAACGAATATTATCTAAATAAGATTTAAATAATTATTCCTAGAAAATAATAAGATAAATAAAGGTTTATCTAATTAATTTCTTTGTTTTTGGGTTAAACATGACTGGGAATACTAATTAAATTATGGTTTAATTAATTATTCCATGAGGAAAATCAAACAAATATAGGTTTGTTTAATATTTCCTTTTGGGGTTTCCTGTTTAGACCATAAACAACCTAATAAATGTGGTTTATTAAGTTATTTAACATAGTGAAGGCAATTTTACTTAGGGTAAAATTGGTCTTACAGGGTGTACTTGGGTCCATATAATGATAATAGGTTAGATGACCAAAAAATGGTGTAACAATCGAATTGAGGATGATAAGATGAGCTATGAGATAGTTGAGTATCCAAACAAGAAAATAATTCTGTCCAAAAATTTCCAGTAAAAATGGGATCTCTCTCACTTACAATAATCTTTGGGTTTCCATGTAGCTTTTGAATTGTTTCCATAAATGCAGTAGCAACTTTAATTGCTTTAAATGGATGAGATAATGCACAAAATTGGGCATACTTTGTAAGTCTATCAACTACCACCATGATGACACTCTTTCCTTTGGACTTAGGTAAACCTGTGATAAAATCCATTGAAATCTCCTCCTAACGTTGATCTGGAATGGATAAAGGTTGTAGAAGACCCGAGGTATTAATTGTCTCAACTCTATTTTGTTGGAAAACCAAACGTTCTGCCACAAAATTTTGAATATCAGATTTAAGGCCATCCTAAAAATATTTTTTCTTCACCCTGTGGTAAGTTTTTTAAAATCCTGAGTGTCCTCCTAAAGGAGAAGTGTGAAATTCAAAAAGAATATTTTGTTTTACTTGGGAATTCTTGCAAATATATAAGAGATATGTGTACCATAACAAATCATTTTTCCAATTATATGTATAAGATGTACTAGGATCTTGCTACAAGTTTTGAATGATTGTCCACACTTCTTTTTCATTCTTCCATTCATCTCTTTATTTGGTTATCTAATCTAGTTGGATAACATAAATGGCACAAATAAATGCTTCCACCTCTTCATCCTTTATTGAGAGTGCATCTGCAACAACATTCAACCTCCCTTTTTTGTAGATGATTTCAAAGTCATAACCCAATATCTCTGTCACCCATTTTTGCTACTCTTTTAAAGATAGTCTTTGTTCCAAAAAGTGTTTAAGACTATCATGATCAATTTTTACCTTGAAGTGTCTTCCCATTAGGTTAGGTCGTCATTTCTTTAGAGCATGTATTATTGCTAACATTTCATTCTCATAAATAGCTTTATGTAAACAATTTTCTTTAATTAGACTAATTTCAAAAGCAATGGGTCTTCCCTCTTGCATTAAAACAGCACCAATTCCATTTCCAGAGGCATCAAATTCCACAATAAAGGTTTTTGTGAAGTCTGGCATATCTACGACTGGTTCTAGGCACATTGCCTCTTTAAGACGTTCAAAGGCCTTAGTTGCTTCAGGAGTCCATGAAAATGCATCTTTCTTCAATAATGTTGTTAGAGGTGTTGATATTCTCCCATAATTGTTAACAAACTTGCGATAATACCCTGTTAACCCGAGAAATCCTCGCAACTCTTTTATGGTTGTGGGGAATTTCCATTCCTTAATGGCTTTAATTTTTTTAGGGTCTACCTTAACACCCCCGTGAGATACAATATGACCCAGATATTCCACCTCTTTTACTCCAAAGAAACATTTGTATGTTTTTTCATATAATTGTTTCTCCTCCAATAGTTTGAGCACCCTGTCAACATGTTGAACATGATCCTTCCAAGACCCGTTGTGGATTAATATGTCATAAAAAAATACTAGAACAAATTTTCTAAGGAAGGGTTTGAAAATGGAATTCATTAACCCTTGAAATGTAGAAGGTGCATTGGTAAGGCCAAAAGGCATGCCCAAAAATTCATAATGACCCTCATGAGTTCGAAATGTTGTTTTCGGAATATCTTCAGTCTTCATTCTAATTTGATGATATCCTAAACGAAGATCCAACTTGGAAAAATAAATTTCTCCATGTAATTCATCCAATAATTCATCAATCACAGGAATGGGAAATTTATCTTTAATAGTGAGCTTATTGAGCTCCCTATAATCCAGACACATGTTCCATGATCCATCCTTCTTGTGCACCAATACTACTTGAGCAGAGAAAGAACTTTGACTAGGTTTAATTATACCAGCTTCTAACATTTCTACAATCATACGTTCAATTTTTCTCTTTTGGACATAAGGGTATCTGTAAGGCCTGGTGTTTGGAGGAACACTTCCTGGAATCAAATGAATAGCATGATCATGATCATGAATACGTGTGAGTCCTTTTGGAGTTTCAAACGCCTTGGATTGATTGTCCAAGACTTTTTGGAGATCTAGAGAAATAGATGATTTTGATGTTGGAACTTCTAGTGAGCATAATTATGCAATTACGCCTCATTGTTCTTTATTCAGAATATTTTTCATGACATTAGAGCTTATTATCTTTCATGGCTTCCCTGTGATACCTCGTAATTCGATTTCCTTTCCTTCTGAAAATTTTTTCAAGAAATGTTCTTGAAAATTAAAAGTTACCATCCCCAAAGATTGTAACCAGTGTACTCCTAGTACAACATCATCACCTCCCATTGGAATGAAAAGAATTGGAATATTAAATACATATTCCCCCATGGTTAGCTTGATATTATGGCATTTTCCAGAGCAATTTATAGTTCCTCCATTTGCAACCATCACTTGACATTCTAGTGCTGGGTATAGGAAACAATTGAATTCCTTGGCTACCTTACAATGAATAAAATTATGGGTAGTACCCGAATCAATCAACACTATTACCTTTTTCTTCTTGATATGTCCTTTTATCTTGAGAGTTTGAGGAGTGGTAATTCCTACCAATGCATTACACAATATGGTCAGACTCATTTATTCTTATTCTAGGGTTGGTTCCTGGTGTATATCCTCTTCTTTTGAAGTTTCTTTTTCATTTTCTTCCTCCTTTTCAAAATCTATGTAAAATAATTTCTTCTCAGCACACTTATGACCTTTACTATATTTTCTATCACAACTGTAGCAAATCCCTTTTGCTCTTTTTTCTTCCAATTTTTGTGGTGTTAACCTTGTAGGTTGTGGAATTCTAGGAGAATTAACACTTCCATATTTATAGATGTGAGTGGTAGGCTTCATTGTCTGCATAATTTTACATTCAATTTTTCTTGCCAACCTGAATGCCTTCTACAATGAATCAGGTTCCAAAATGTGAACTTCATGTTGGATGTTATCCTTTAAAGTCCCCCATGAAGACATCGATCCTGTGTTCATTCAATTTTTGGAAGTCCTCAATGTGCTCCACCACTGAACCCTTTTTTTTAGATTTACCAATTTGCTAAAGAAGGTGATGCTCTTTGTATCCTCATAATGTGCTATCATTTCGTCCGTAAAAATTGACCAAGTGAAATTTTTTTCACAGGAGAAAAGCCATCGATACCATACAAATGTATTTTGTTCTAAATGTAAAGTTGCAATGTAGACCTTTTGTTTTTTTTGCACATTATTGATATCAAAATATTACTCCATTCGTACTATCCATGTTACGGGATCCTTGCCATCAAACTTCCTAATATCCATCCTTGGAATATGGTGGTTCTTCAATCCAACATTAGAGTTTATGAAATCCTGATTAACATTTATTTGGTTCTCATCATGACTTTCCTCTACTATATTTCCTCCATTAGGAATGATTTCTTGTATTAACCTTGCCATCAAATCTTCCATGTCTTCTTTTAGATCATTCTTCATGTATTCCATGTTGTCTTTCATTTTTTCATCCATCTTAGCTTCCATGTCATCCATCTTAGCTTCCATGCCAACTTCCATGACATCCATCTTAGCTTCCATGCCATTCTTCAAACCATCCATCTTAGCTTCCACACCTTTCCTCAAAACATCCATCATAGCTTCCACTCCTTTCTTCAAAAATTCCATTTCATTTTTTGTTTCTCTTTGCGAGAGAGAAATTTGGTGCACTTTCTCTTGTAATTTTGATATGTGATGTTGCGCTTCTTCCTCTTCATGAGTCATAGTATAACCTTCTGAAGGCTTAATGGTTGTCAAATTCTTTTTAGGTAGCATTTTATAACCCAATACCGATATCTCTGCTTGCCCTTGGAATCACTTCAAACTGATTTTTCACACAAGACTTATGCAATTCCAAAAAAATATACATACATTTTTCTTGCTTTTGAGGAGCTCAATATTGAAACTGAATTATATTTGTGATTTTGGATCTTCAATATCTAAAATTTGGCCCTATAGTATCCTTCTTAAGCTTCTTTCAAATTCCACAGGCATTACCTAATTTGGATTCTTCAGGGAAAATTTATGCCCAATCTCCCACAATGAGCTAATTTTGGACTAGTTTAGTAGAGAAAACTTGTATGACGTACCACGTGTCAGTGTTTCCTCCTTCGGCTCTGAAATTGATACACTGGAAACTACAATCTGTGTAATTGCAGGCACATTTTACAGAATTCCAATCCGATGCTCAGAGAGAGATTTATGACAATTTTCCCACGATTACCTCTTTGAGATGAAATTCAGGAGCCTGATAAAACCCTACCCTCCATAGATCATATCTTCGAAATGTTTCGAACCAAGCTCTAAAAATTTTAAAAGATGTTCCTCAGGATTTCAGCTTCGCTTTGTAAAAATTGCATCTTATAAACCTTCATAGAAAAAACGTTATAGTGAAAATGACATGATGACCTGTTTAGGTGAAATTCAGGAGCCTAAAAAAAAACCCTAACTTCCACAGATCATATCTCTGAAAATATTGCGAACAAAGATCTGAAATTTTTACATGACGTTGACAAATTGACAAAAGGAGATAGCAGAGAATTCTAGAGAGCACAACGACAGTACATATCATTTATTGAAGGACAGATGTATATTTATACAAGTCAGCAATAGTTATGTAGAAACTGAATCTGGAAACTGATTACTAACTAATCTTGAACTAATTCTAAACTAACTACCCCTTAATCTTGAGGGTTACATTGTTTTATTCCTAACTTTTGACATTGAAATTCAAAATTAACTTTTCCCAGTGGTTTTGTGAAGATATCTGCTAAATGTTCCTTGGATTAACAAAATTTGAGAAAAATATCACCATTTTTTACAAGTTCATGAATGAAGTGAAAACAAGTGTCAATATGTTTTATCTTTTGATGAAAGACATTGTTCTTCGACAAGGAAATAGTGGAAGTGTTGTCACAAAGGATTGATATAGGTCCATTTTCTGTATAACCGAAGTCAGAGAGAAGTCTCTTTAGCGACACTACTTGACATGATGCTAAATTTGCTGCAATGTACTCGTCCTCTATTGAAGATATCACAACTATGGGCTGCTTTTTGAATGACCATGATATCAAGTTTTTTCCAAATAGAAAAGCATAGCGAGAAGTGCTTTTCCAATCATCAATACATCTTTCATAATCACTATTTTTATAACCAACAAGCTTACTCTCTCTAGAGGCTCCATACGATAAACCATATGTAGATGTACCTGCAATATATCTTAGCTCCCTTTTTCTAGCTTTCCAATGACAGTCTTTCGAAGATTCCATAAATCTAGAAATATAACTAGCTGCAAATGTTATATCAGGTCTAGTAGTAGTAGGATACATAATACTACCATCAAGTTGCTTATACAAAGTTGTGTTAACAATAGTACCCACATCATCTTTACTTAACTTTGTACCAACTTCAATAGGAGTATCCACCGGTTTACACCTGTCCATCTTAAAAATTTTCAAAATTTTAGTAGCATACTTCTGTTGACTCATAAACATACCATCGTGTGTTTGTTTCACTTTGATACCTAAGAAGTATCTGATTAATCCAAGATCTGTCATTTCAAATTCATTTTTCATTGTAGATTTAAATTCATCTAACTGCATGTTACCTGTATAAATTATGTCATCAACATAAAGACACAGTATCAAAATATTATCTTGATGATCATTCTTGATATATAAAGTGGGCTCATGGTCGCTCCTTCTGAAACCATTATTCAACAATTAATGTTCTATTCAGTTGTACCAAGCTCTTGGAGCTTGCTTCAAGCCATACAATGCTTTCTTCAACCTGTACACCCTATGTTCTTGATTTTTAATTTCGAAACCAGGTAGCTGATCAACATACACTTCTTCATTCAAAACACCATTAAAAAAATTGGACTTTACATCCATTTGGTAAATCAACCATTTGTTTTGTGTTGCTATAGATAATGCAAATTAAATTGTATCAATTCTTTCTACAAGTGCAAAATTTTCACCATAATCTATGACAGGTTGCTGAGAAAAACCTTTGGCAACTGTTGGAACAGGGTCTCCTAACAAGCTGTGAAACTGGTCCATTTTGAATATTTTTTATTATATTTAGTCTAGTTCAGGGGTTTTGGGGTGGGTAAAAACCCCAAAAGCATTATAATGGGTGAAATGGTAAACTAGGGGTCCGAAAACCATGGGTTGTGGACCATAGGAAAGTCTAGGCTAGATTGTTATAAATGGAGATGCATTTTTTATTTTAAAGAGGATAAGAAATGATGAGCTATTGATGCGAATTGTGATTTAAGCTATCTGTTTGGGTCTTGGGGAATGGACTCCTCCTAGCTGTGTGCGCGGAGATCCAATTCCAGCTGTATGCGGACCTTGCTGCTGTGTGCGCAGGTTAGGAAGGGAATTGTAAGGAAGAATTGATGAATCAATGAACAAAAAGGATTGATAGAGAATTGAATCTGTGAGTAAATCTGGTGTGAATTTCTGGTAATTTCTATATTGTGTATTTTCTGTCTTTAAGCTGCAAAAATTTGTGTAAGTGTGTTTTTGGATCTGGATCTATTATGTTCTATTTATATATTGCTTTGTTATTTTCATAAAAGCATATAACTATAGATCTAGCGCACATGGATGTGAACAGAGACCTAATTAACCCTGCACAGAACAAGGTAATTGGGGATTACAAGACCTATCACAACCTCGCTTGCTTTACCCATCCTTTCTCAGGGTGCAGAAACCTGGTTCCAGCACCCACCCATACTACTTCGGGTGAGACTTTGACTTGCACAAGCAGGTCACTTCCGAAATGGCCAGTAGTATAGGGGTTTGTTGGCAAACCTTACACACTGAACCTGGGTCAGGACCCCTCGAGCCAACAAATGGTTCCATTGCCAGGACCAAAGAAGTCTGAGAAAGGGATCAAGTATTGACAAGCGAATATTGGAGGAGGCGCCCATGGCGGTCCTCTAGGAAACCATGCAAGTACACTTGAAATTACCTACCTTCAAAGGCACGATTGATGAAGACATAGAACAGTTCTGGTTTGTGGCGGAGTCAGTATGGGTTGCACAGGGCGTGGTAAACGACACTATGAAAAAAGCGCAGCTATCCTTAGCTTTGGAAGGAAGAGCTTTGGACTGGTATATGGGATACGTATCACAAAGTAAGGACGCCACTATCCAAAACATCAAGGATGCCCTAAACTAGTAGTTTTGGAACCCTAAGTCCTACTCTCAAGTAGTAGTACAACTGAAAGATTTCAAGAAGGGGCCAACTGAGTTTGTATGGGAATTCGATCAATGCCTAAAAAAAGCTATCAGAGAAGAAGGATTTCAGTACGATGATAAATGGCTTACAGAATGGTTCATCACCATGATACTCCCTCACCTACGTGTACCTATGGAAACAAAATGGTTGGTATCAATCTAGTCTCCTAAATTGAGTTCATTTAATTGTCAACCAGGGTTGGTAAACTGCTGAAGTGAAGTGTACTGTATGTACCTAGGTATTTGTTTCCTAATGCATTATGTTTAGTGTTTTATGATGTTTTTGGTCTTTTGTGATGATTTATGATGTTTTTGGTCTTTTGGTAGTTTTATGTTCACAAGGACAATGACTAGAAAGCTAATGAAAAGAAGCTACTGGTTAAAAACAGAGTGAAGCCTAATTGGTTGATGACAAATGACAAATGCAATTGCAAACACTGAAGCAGAATCAAAGCTAAACTATGACTAAGCAGAAATAAAGCTTGATAATGACTTTTAAACAAATGATTCAAAACATAAACTCAACTTGTCCAATTCTTTCATCAAAGGTATTTTGAAAGAGAGCTTAAGAAATGGTCAGCTAAGTATACAAATTCTCCTAATCTGAACAATTAAACAATTAGCTTATAATGATGCAACATTTTATCCATGGTTAAAGATTTGTTGAAGTGTATTTGGAGGAAAACATTGATACCATCATAATATCTCTACTCTAAGACTAGTTCCTAACTCTATTCTGCAACTTAGTTTGATATCACTACACTTCACTCAAGGGTTATAGATTTTTAGAATAGTCTTTTGAGGAAATGTTTGTGAGATGATAAAGGAAATTGCAAAAGTACTTCAGACCTTGAAATGACACTGTCTTCTGTTCATATGGTTATGAATCAATTATAGATTTGGAACAAGAAGAGGCTTTGTAAATAATGAAGGTTGTTTTGTTAAGTTTAACAACTGAAGTAATCTAATATGCAGTGGATGAAAATGAATTGTGGAGTGAAGATGCAATGAATTAAGCTAAAACTGAACTTAAGATGTCACTAGTCTAAAACAGTGCTGAACTAACACGTCATTATCAAACTCAAAACAAAATAACTGAGCATGAGTTAAGTGCAATTAAACTCCGGAGTATCCTAACTAAGCTATCATGCATTATTCTATGGAATTATACAACCTGTTTTTCCATCATGATTGGTATTTTGGAAGATTTTCTTAGAACAATCCTGACTGTACAATTGAGTGCAAATGCAAACATAAAGACTGAAAGCAATTAAAAACTAAGATATCATAGCTATCTCCCACCCATCATTATGATATTTTGGAAAAGAGTTTAAGAGCAAGAACAACTATGGTACTTAGTGCAAACACACAACTGAAACATTCATTATCACGGTCATGCCTTGGACATCATAAGGATTTCTTGGAAGAGTTTCTTCTTGTGGAAGAGTGTTTAGAACAAGTGTAACTGTGATAGTGAACAACAGAAATTACAATTAAATCCTACAACACTATAGCCATTTCCCATTCATTATCATAATCTTTTGGAAGATTTCCTTCTTTTGGAAGAGTTTTTAGAACGAGTATAACTATAGTGGCTAATGAAAACAACTACGAATTCAAACTTCAAAACGTAAAGGCAACTAAGATACTTATCTAAATTACGCAAGTAAAACCGTGCAGGAGGCAGGGGCCCTCTACCACCAGACGGAATCTAACTCCAAATCAAATCAACACTTTCAAAATAATACTGTATGCTTCATTAAAGGAGAAATAACTTGAACAGAGCAATCTGCGTCTTCAGAAATGTAGCACAGAATCTAAGCAAAATCTAGAGAAAAATCTAGCCTAGATCTCCGTTTCCCAAGTGTTTATATAACAAATGTACATAACAAGACTTGCAACAATTCCAGGATCATTGTCTTTCCTTATCGAAATCACATTAGGACTCTTGAAGTGGCAACGTAAAAAGGAAAAGGACATCTGGACTAAGACAGTCCTATTAGAAGTCTGCCTTCCTAAATGTGTTCCCACGTACCAAAACCATATCCAGAATTCGGTTTTTCCTTCATGGTGAACAACGAACAATGTAGACATGACGTGGAATATACCCATATGCGGTTTTTCTTGAGAGGCCACCTGGAACATACCCAAACGTGAAGACAGCTACAGAATTTCCGGTTAGCTACGGAATGTCTGCATTCTGCAGCTAGTTCCGGTCAAAATGCATTAAAATGACAAAAATCACAAAACTTAGCAAGTCAGTCATGTTAATCATTCTAAAAGTAATTTTAACTAAATTCATTGATCAATTGGGTCTGGGATAACAATGGAAAAAGGAAAATGAGGTAAAGTAAGATGAAAGAAAGCACAATCTTGAGGCTCAACATACCCCCACTGCTGACTTCTTGCATGTCCTCATGCAACTTATTCCATAAACTCAGAGGCTTCTGTAAGAACATCTAATCCTCTCCTTCTTCTTTGCCTGGAAGCTAAAGATCTTCTGGGTTTTCTGATGACAAGTTTGAACCTTAAGTTGATAAGTGCCCTGATTAGCTTCTTGTTCCTCTTTTTCAACTTTTCATTAGCCTTTTCCACTTTGTCCATATGTAGAGATAAGGTTGAGTTCATATCGGTTTTGAGTTTGACTTGTTCCTTCAGAATATCATTCTCATTTTTGATGTGTCTATTAAGTATTTCCAGCTCATACCTATCCCTTCTTAACACATCTATTTCAGACAGTGGAGGACTAGGGGTTCTATCCCTACTCTCTGAAGCTTTCCTTTCCAAAGTTTCCACATAGTCATAAACTTCTTGTTGAGCAGGGTCAATCTCAGGGGTTCCTTCATTAAAATCCTCTTCAACATCTTCTTCAATAGATGTTTCCTCATCTTCTATATTTATCACCCCTGTTTGTTTGATCTCAGTTTTCCTTAGTTTTCCCTTTAGTCTATGGCTTCTTCTTGGCTGGGAAGATCCCTCTCCTCTTTCTGTGGCACATTTTCTGATTACCTTCTCCTTCTTAAGTTGTCTCTTGATTTGAGTCAACTTCTCTGAAATTATTTCCTCACTACTTTCCTGGACTGTTTTGTCAATTTCAACTTTAGAAGCTCTCCATTTTCTGCTTCTCCTTGTAGGGTGTGGTTCAGGTGAGGGCTCTTTTGGCTCTTCAAAATGATTTCTTATCAAGAAATTTTCCCAAGTATCATTTGTTTTGGCTAAATAGTGTTCAATTAAAATCTTAACCAAGCCATGATGGTATAGATTTGTCTCTAAAAATTGGACCCTTCTTTGAACACAAGAAGCCATCTTTTTCAAGCTTTGAAGCAAGAAATAGGGTAGGTTTAACTCCTCCTCCAGAAATTGCATTATCACTCTAATGTGGTAAACATAAAATGTGCCATATCTACCCTCACATGTAATAAATTTTTGAAGAATAAGAAATATATTTCTCCACTTATTTTTCAATGCAGAACTTGGAATTCCCTTCTTAAACACAGTGATATCCATACCTGGTGATTTTAGAATTTTCTTCCAGGATTCATGATGGAATTCTCTATTTTTGAACCATCTCTCTCCATTTCTAAGCAATCCTGTAGCTTTTGCAATGAAAACCTCATTGAAAGTGAATTTAACATCTCCCACTTCAACTTCAGCTCCTTGAAATGATCTTGCAAATGTTTTAGTGACTTCTTTGTGGAAGCCATTAAATTTCTCCAGAAATTGTAGCCATCCTACCTGTTGCAACATTTCTTTACATTGGGGGTAGCCTTCCAGGTATTTTGTACCCACTGATTCAGTTCTTACAATGAAACCCATAATTCTTTCTTCAATCTTCAAATTAATACTTATTTCTACCCACGAGAACAATAACTTCCACCTTCGAATTGATATACCTCTGGTTCTTGGTGACAATGGCTTCAAACTTTGGACTGATATGCCTCTGGTTGACAGTGAAACTTCAGACTGATATGCCTCTGGTTGACAGTGGCAATGGCTTTCAAACTTTGGACTGATATGCCTCTGGTTGACAGTGACAATGACTTCAAACTTCTACACTGATATATCTCTGTCTCTCAGTGATAAATGGCTTTAAATTCCATGCTGCTATACCTCTGTCTCTCGGTGATAAATGGCTTAAAATTCCACACTGCTATCCTTCTGTCTCTCGGTGGAAAATGGCTTCAAATTCCACACTGCTATACCTCTGTCTCTCGGTGATAATGCTCAATCTCTGCTCACGGTGATAGTGCTTTGATATTCAAACTGATATTCCCTTTGCTCTACTCATGGTGATGAGGATATCTCTGTTTTGCGGAATGAAGGGCCGGCTACAGAATGGAATGATGGAAGTAGTTACGGAATGAGGTAATGGAGTGAGGTGGATAAAACGAATTAATGAGTGAAAATATGGCGGAGATTTTTACAACGGAAAAGAAAATCATCATTGAATGATTTGGTTGGGTGACGTGAAGAATTCAAACACTTCAGCCTTTTTAACCGCTTAAATGATGTCGGGTATAGAATTTGAAATGAGAGATTTTAATCCAAAGTTTGTGGAGGGTATATTGGATATGATCAACGAAAATAATCAAAACAACTTTTTCGAATGATTCATAACTAAAACTATGCTAAACTTTATGAAATGCCATTATAATCTAAACTTGTTACCTCTGCTTTTCATTTGCTTTTGTGGTCTTTGTCTTCTTTGTTCTACTTTGGAAGAGTCTTCATAATCCTTCTTGATGCTTCTTATTCATGGATATACTGGATCATCTTGTTGCAATTCAAATGTCTGCTAATTGGTGCCTTCAGGATTTGTAGCTGCGGAATGACTGTCTAGTTGCGGAAAGTCTGATCAGCTGCAGAATGTCTGTTAAGCTGTAGAATGTACCTGTAGAGCATTTTAATCATGGAATGGAGTGGTTTGGGATAGAAATGAAATGTTATATGGCATGAATGAAGATGGATGATGAGTTATGATATGTATGAAGTGGATGATGAAATGGAATGGATTCATTTTATGAAATGGAGTGGAAGAACATAAGAACTGCCCTGCAATCCATGACATTTGTTATTCATTTGCAGCAAGACATTATACTTTAAATTTTGACATGGAAATGAAGTGGATGGATTATGGAATGAGATGAATGAAATATGGAATGAAGTGGAGTGTGGATGAATGAATGAAATGGATTATGGATGGATAAGTGAATGGAATGAAATGAAATGAGATGGATCATAAGTACAATGGATCTGAACTTATGATTTTGTAACAGCTGCTTGCAAAAACAAAATGGAAAAGTTAGAGTGTCAGAGAGACTCTGATTTTCACCCTATATTTTCTGTATAAACATGCCAATCAGTGATTTGTTTTCATGTTTATACCTTTATTTTTATTTTATTTTAAAAGAGAAATGCTTCAGAAAATTTAATCAAGTTGATGAAGAAGAGAGATTCTTCTTCATTAACTTCACATCACTGCTTTCTTGGAACTTCTTGACAAATTCTTCTCTTGAGAGTGGTTTGTGATATAGCTTCAGTCTATGACCCTTCACAAGAAAAGTGACCTCTTCTTCATCTATAGTTCTGATTTTTACTGCCCCATTATCAAAAATTTCAACAATTTCATATGGCCCAAGCCAATGTGTCTGAAATTTACCTTGAAAATCCTTGAATTTTGAATCAAACAAGAGAGCCCAGTCACCCTCTTTGAATTTCTTCTCTTTGATGTACTTTTCATGCCATCTAGCCCTTTGTTGTTGGACTAGACTTGTTTTCTGAACTGCATCTTGTCTGGTCTCATCCAATTCATTAATTTGCTCCAGTCTATGCTTTTGTGCCTCCATTAAATCAAGTCCTAGCTGAACTGCCATTTTGAAAGTTTGAATCTGGAACTCTATGGGAAACAAAACTTGCTTTTCATAAACAAGCTCATAAGGAGTATGGCCTGTTGTGTTTCTCCATGTAGTTCTATAGGCCCACAAGGCTTCAGGAAGCCTATCTACCCAATCTCTTCTATGTAAATGAACAGTCTTTGTTAGGATTCCTTCAATGACCTCATTAGTAGATTCCAATTGACCATTTGCTTGTGGATGATAAGGAGTAGATTTTCTATGTCTGATTTTGTACCTCTCCATCATTTGCTCCACTAGCCTTGATGTAAATTGAGCTCCTTGATCTGTAAAAATTTCCCTTGGGACACCAAAACGAGTAAAAATATCCTCAAAAAGAAAAGTAACTACAGATGCTTCATTAGCAACAAGTAATGGCTTAGCTTCTACCCATTTAGTAACATAATCAGTGCAAACTAATATATATTTCTTTTGTCTTGATGGAGGACTAATAGGTCCTACAAAATCCAAAACCCATTTTTCAAAAGGTTCAATATGTACCTGAGGTTGTAATGGCATCTCACCTGAAGGAGAAGGTTTCCCTACCCTTTGGCAACTGTCACACCTTTTGACATACTCTTTAGCATCTTTAAACAAGGATGGCCAATAATATCCTAAATTAAGGATCTTATAAGCTATCCTCTTATCTGCAAAGTGTCCACCACAAGGTTCATCATGACATGCCTTGAGAATCTCAGGCATTTCATCTTCACGAACACACCTTCTAATGATCAGATCTGGACCTGTCTTGTACAACTCATTAGCGACCCATGAATATTTTGCACTATCACAAATGATTTTTCTTTTATCCCTTGCATTCATAATTGAAGGAAATTTTCCTGAAACTAAATAATTAGCAATATCGGCAAACCATGGAGTTTGAGTAGAGATTGCAAAAAGATATTCATCAGGAAATTGATCTTCAACTGGAGTGTCATCTTTGATATTTTGGAGTCTAGATAGGAAATCAGCTACTGTGTTTTGTTTTCCAGGCCTATCTAGAATTGTAATGTTGAATTCTTGTAAGAGCAATAACCATCTTATAACTCTGCCATTAGTGATTGATTTGTTCATTAGGTATCTAATTGCAGAATGATCAGTGTGAATAAAAGTTTCATAGCCTGTTATATAGTGTCTAAATTTGTTTATGGCATGAACAACAACTAAAAACTCTTTTTCAGTTACAGTATAGTTTAACTCTGCAGGAGTCAAATTTTTACTGATATAATAGATGGCATAGGGAATCAAATCTTTTTGTCCCAATACTGCTCCTAGAGCTGTATCGGAAGCATCTGTCGAGATATGAAAAGGTAACTTCCAGTTAGGTCCCCTTAATATAGGTGCTTCAGAAATTTTGGTTTTCAGGGTTTCAAAAGTTAACTGGTAATCAGAAGTCCACTTGAATTCAAAATCTTTGGTAAGTAATTTGAAGAGTGGAGATGCTATCTTGGTGAAGTTTTCTATAAATCTCCGATAATACCCTGTAAATCCTAGAAAACTTCTAACATCTCTTTGACAACTTGGAATAGATAGGTTAGAGATGACTTCAAGTTTTGACTCATCAACTCTAATCCCATCCCCTGAAATGTGGTGCCCTAAAACAATACCTTCAGTAAACATCATAAAACATTTTTCATGACTAAGTGAAAGGTTTGCTTCTTGACATCTTTTTAAGACTTTTTCCAATTTTTCTAAAGCTTCTTCAAATGTGTTTCCATAAACTGTGAAATCATCCATGTACACCTCTACACAATCATGTATTAGATCCGAAAAAATTCCTAATACTTCCCTTTGGAATGTTGCAGGTGCATTGCATAATCCAAATGGCAATACTCGGTAAGCATACGTACCCCAAGGATAGGTAAATGTGGTTTTGTATTGGTCTTCAAGTGCTACTTGGATTTGATTGTAACCACTAAACCCATCTAAGAATGAGAAGTACTTTTTGCCAGCTAATGTATCTAATACTTGATCTATGAAAGGTAAGGGAAAATGGTCTTTAAGAGTAGCTTTATTTAGTTATCGGTAGTCAACACATACCCTCCATTTTCCATTTTTCTTTGGCACAATTACCAAAGGAGAAACCCACTGACTATCTGAAATAGGATAGATGAAATTAACATTTATCAATTTTTTCAATTCTTCTTTAACAATTTCCCTAAGATTTGGATTCATCCATCTTTGAGGCTGTCTGATTGGTTTGTAATTTGCCTCTATATAGATGTGATGAGTAAAAGTCTTGGGGCTTATCCCTTTCATGTCAGTGTATTCCCATGCATATGCAGAAGAATGTCTCTGTAATACTTTGACTAACTCTTCTTGTTGGGATTTTTCTAGGTTCTTGTTTATGTTCAAAGTTTTGCCTGGAAAAATTTCACTTGTAGAGCTACCAAATTTGTCCATAGAATGAAGAGACATCTGCCTTGATGACAAAAACTCAATATTGGATCCCTCTTGAAATGATTCATGTTTGTGTTCTGGAGAGGATTCAAAGTTTTCTAGAGTATTCATAATTTGATTATCTTCACTAATTTCTGAAATTGTGAAGAGTGGTTGTAAATATTCTTCATCCTCTATCCATTGAGTGTCATCTAGATCTGTAATTGTCCTAGCTGGAGGATATAAAGTGAATTTCTTTGTTGAACTACCATCAGAAATATACATATCACCGGACCTACAACTAATAAAAGCATCAGATGTAGCCAACCAAGGTCTTCCTAATATAACAGGATGGCCTCCTAGATTATTCTTAGGAGTTAGGATCATGAAATCCACAGGGTACTCCCAAGAATCTAGGGACACTGGAATGTCTTCTATTACCCCATCTGGTTTGATCACAGATCTATCCGCTAATTGTAATAGTGTGGGTGTAAAGAGAAGATTAGGAAGTTTCAGTTTGTCCATGATTTGTCTACTCATGATATTTATTGTTGCTCCTAAATCAATGAGTGTGTTTTGAATTTCAATTCCATTGATGTGAATTTTGACAACTGGATTTCCTGGGTCAAGATACTTTGGAATAGCAATCTTGCCCATCATAATGTCTGCTATCTTTCCTGCCAGTTGAATTTTCTTTGTTTCTCTTATTCTTTTTCTTGTTTTCTTCATACTCAACTCCTTTATTGTTTTCGCTAAAATTGGGATTTCCTTGATGGCTTGTAATAATGGAATTTTAATGCAAACATTTCTCAGCTCATCTAGGAAATCATAATTAGGCACCATGATTTGTTTTTCTACACCTCTATCAATTTGTAATTTTGTAATCTTTCCGGAAAGGGAGGTATAGAAGTAGATGTGGATGGTTGCTCTAACACAGGAGTTGGATTTATTGGATCTTTTTGTTTTAGTTTTTCAATGTGTGGGTCTTGAAAGGATGTGTCTTCCTCAAGACTTTTATTAACCCGTAGGGAGTCTTCCTCAGAATTATCTTGTTCTTGTATGATCACAGAAGGTTTCCTCTTCTCAAGTATCCTTCCAGACCTAAGTTGAACATCACTAGGGTCTAGAGGAGTAATTAAATAAGTTGGAAATTGTTGTCCTTCTATCATGTATGTATTCTGAGGGTTCTTATTATTGGGGTTTGGTATGGGCTGAGCTGGTAATTGATTGGAGTTTTGAGGGAATGGTAATGGAAGTGGTTGATTTTGATGAGGTTGGTTCAGATGATGTTGTTGAGAATTTTGTTGAAAGTTTTGTTGAAGATTTTGAGGAAAATTTTGTTGAGGATTTTGAGGATAAAAATGTGGATATGGTGGATAGGATGGTGGATACTGATAATATGGAGAGTATCTTCCATAGGGACCTTGTGATTCTTGTGCCCAAGCTTGAGATTGATTTTGAAATTGGGGCCAAGGTTGCTGCCAAGAATTCCAAGGTGGAGGTTGATTATACATTTGATCATGGAATCCTTGTGTCTGAGGTCCTTGCCAAGGTCTTCTAGATACAAAGTTAAGAGATTCTGTGGAGTCTGTAGGAGTTTCTTCTTGAAAAACAGCCTTGAGACCAGGAAGAGAAGGACAATTCTTGGTCTCATGTTTCTCAGAACAAATAACACAGGTTTCTACAACTTTTACATCTAGAGGACACTCTCTCAAGGCATATTTCTTCCTACATTTGGGACAAAAGATTGCCAAGGCATCAGATTCAGCCTTTTGCTTGTTTTGTATCTTGAGGGTGTCTATTTGTTCACTAAGACTCCCTAAGATGTCATATTTAAAATCATCAAGCATCTCTCAAGGCATGTTTCTTTCTACATTTGGGACAAAAGATTGCCAAGGCATCAGATTCAGCCTTTTGCTTGTTTTGTATCTTGAGGGTGTCTATTTGTTCACTAAGACTCCCTAAGATGTCATATTTAAAATCATCAAGCATGTGTCCTATTTCTGATCTACTTATTGTCCCAAAAGCAGATTTACTTGCCCTTGCAAGAGCAGGATCTCTTGGACCTTTGACAGTTTTAGATTTCCCTCTTGAAAGGTTAATACATAACTCTGATATTTCAGGTAATGTGAGTTGTGATATATCCCCTTTTCCCATCATGTTAAGGATATCCAACCATTCATCCCTAATTGTTTTCAACAAAAGAGCTTTTAAGGTGTCTTGATCTAGATTTTCCATTTTTGCCCTTTTGATGTTGTAATTAAATCTTTCCAACAATTCTTCTAAGTTTTCATCTTCTTTTTGTAACATCTTGAACACTTCTTCCTTATGATTAACCGGCATACAATAATCCAAGTATCTCTCTAGAAATGCTTGTTTCATGTCTTCCCATGTTCTAATAGAATTACTGATTAGACTCATAAACCACTTCAATGCTGCTCCCTTCAAAGTTGAAGGAAATAATTTCAGTTTTTGAGCATCTTGTAAGTAGTCATAAGTTCTACACAGCACTTCAAATTCGAATAAGAAAGTTTCAGGATCTTCAGTTCTAAGTCCATAGAAGTTTGGAAGTACAGAAGGTGAAATGTTTTTCATGGTTGTATTGGTTTCTTCATCAAGTATAGGGAACCCAAAAGAGCTTCCTATTTCTCTTCTACCTCTTCCTCCATCTGCACCTCTACCTCTACCTCTTCCTCCAAATAGTGTGTGTTCTCCATTGAAGACCCCTCCTCCTCCTTCTTCTGCCATAATTGACTCTCCTGTAGAAGTAGAAAAGTTTGTGTCTCTACCAGGAGTCTTTAGATCTTCTTGTATGGCAGGTTCATTGGATGAAGTGGAAGGTTTCTCTAATGGTATATATGATTTCAGATCTTCTATAAGTCCAGGATCAGTAAAGGATGGAAGTTGGATTTGAGTTGAAGGTATACTAGCTCTGGATCTAGATGAAACAAGTGGTATTCTAGAAATCAATCTTCCGCCTCTGCTGCTTATAAATCTCCCCCTTGAATCTCTCTCCCTACGCATAAAATTGTTTTTGGATGCTAAGAAACAAAGGTTCCCTAGTTTTCACTTCCCCGGCAACGGCGCCAAAATGTTTGGTCTCAATCTAGTCTCCTAAACTGAGCTCATTTAATTGTCAACCAGGGTTGGTAAACTGCTGAAGTGAAGTGTACTGTATGTACCTAGGTGCTTGTTTCCTAATGCGTTGTGTGTAGTGTTTTGTGATGTTTTTGGTCTTTTGTGACGATTTATGATGTTTTTGGTCTTTTGGTGGTTTTATGTTCACAAGGAAAATGCCTAGAAAGCTAATGGAAAGGAGCTGGTGATTAAAAACAGAGTTAAGCCTAATTGATGGATGACAAATGACAAATGCAATTGGAAACACTGAAGAAGAATCAAATCTAAACTATGACTAAGTAAAAGCAAAGCTTGATAATGAATTTTAAGCAAATGATTCAAAACACAAACTAAACTTGAGAAATGATCACTAAGTATGAAAATCCTCTAACTAAACAGTTAAACAACTAATCTTACAATGATGTAACATTTTTTCCTTGATTAGAGATTTGAAACAGGTTTGGAGGAAAAACATTGATACCATCCTAAGATCTTCTATTCTAGGACTAGTTCCTAACTCTATTCTGCAATTTAATTGAATGTCACAAGACCTTGCTCAAAAGTTATTGATTTCTTTTCAAAGTAGTCTTTTGAAGGAGGGCTCTGTTTATGAAATGATAAGGAAATTGCAGAGATACTTCAGGCCTTAAAATGATGTTGTCTTCTGTTCATATGGTTATGGATCAATTGTATATTTTAGAACAAGAAGATGTTTGTAAATAATGAAGGCTGTTTTGTTAATCTTAACAACTGAAGTAATCTAATGTGCAGTGAATGACAATCTGAATATGGAATGCAATGCAATGAGTTAATCTAAGAATGAACTTAAGATGCCACTAATCTAAAACAATGTTGAACTACAAGTCATCATCAAACTCAAAACAAAGTAACTGAACATGAGTTAAGTGCAATTAAACTCCGGAGCATCCTAACTATACTATCATGCATTATTCTATGAAATTATACAGTCTGTTTGTCCATCATTGTTGATATTTTGGAAGAGTTCCTTCTTTTGGAAGAGTTAGAACAATTATGACTGTGTAATTGAGTGCAAATGCAAACATAAAGGACTGAAAGCAATGAAAAACTAAGATATCATATCCATATCCCACTCATCATTATGATATTTTGGACAAGCATTTAAGAGCAAGAACATAGATGGTACTTAGTGCAAACACACAAATAAATCATTCATTATGACGGTCATGTCTTGGACTCCTTAAGAATTTATTGGAAGAGTTTCTTCTTGTGGAAGAGTGATTAGAACAAGTGTAACGGTGATAGTGAACAACAAAAATTACAACTAAATCCTACAATACTATAGCCATTTCCCATTCATCATTATAATCTTTTGGAAGAGCTTCTTCTTGTGGAAGAGTTTTTAGAATGAGTATAACCACAGTAGCTAATGAAAACAACTACAAACTCAACTTCTAATCCTACAATACTATAGCCATTTCCCATTCATCATTATAATCTTTTGGAAGAGCTTCTTCTTGTGGAAGAGTTAGAATGAGTATAACTACAGTAGCTAATTAAAACACCTAAAAATTCAACTTCAGAAACATAAAGACAGCTAGAATACTTATCTAATTTACGCAAATAGATCCGTCCAAGAGGCAGGGGCCCTCTACCACCTGACGGAATTGAACTTCAAATTAAATCAACGCTTTCAAAACAACACTGTCTGCTTCATTAAAGATGAAATAACTTGAACATAGCACTCTGCGTATTCAGAAATGTAGCACAGAATCTAAGCAAAATCTAGAACAAATCTAGCATAAAATCTAGCCTAGCTCTCGGTTTCCCAAGTGTTTATATAGCAAATGCACATAACAAGACTTGCAACAATTTCAGGAACATTGTCTTTCCTTATCGGAATCACATTAGGACTCTTGAAGTGGCTGCGTGAAGAGGAAAAATACATCTGGACTGAGACAGTCCTAATAGAAGTCTGCCTTCCTAAATGTGTTCCCACGTATCAAAACCATACCCAGAATTCGTTTCTTCCTCCATGATGAGCAACGAACCATGTAGACATGATGTGGATTATGCCCATATGCGGTTTTTCTTGAGAGGCCACCTGGAACATACTCAAACGTGAAGACAGCTGCAGAATCGCCGGTTAGCTACGGAATGTCTGCATTCTGCAGCTAGTTCCGGTCAAAATGCTTTACAATGGCAAAAATCACAAAACTTAGCAAGTCAGTCATGTAAATCATTCTAAAAGTAATTTCAACTAAATTCATTGATCAATTGGGTCTAGGATAGCAATGGACAAAGGAAAATGAGGTAAAATAAGATGAAAGAAAGCACAATTTTGAGGCTCAACACATAGCACCTCATGTACAACATGCACATGACACCATATATCTATAGCACTGCATATACAACATATACATAGCACCATATGTACACAACAACACATATCCAACATGTACATATCACAATCTATACCCAACAATGCATATGCAATATACACACAACACCATATATACAACAGGCACACAACACCATAGGTACAATTACTGAAATTAGAATATGCACAACATATACACAACAATAGCACTACACATCCAAAACCACACTGTCTCTACCAATAAACCTTGCTTCCAGTGCCTCTCTGCCATCCATGCTCATCCTAGCATGTCGTGGATGACGTTGTTTTCATTTCGCTGATGTATCTCTCAGTATTACCTGTCCAAAACATAGGCATAGTATAAAAAAATTATATCAACTCATATCCACAAGATACTGACCTCATAAATTTGTTAGGGCTACTCTTCCCACTTGATACTAGGAATCTCTTCATGCCATTGATTTGCATAAGAAATAATTCCTCCACAAGAATTATCCCTGACAAACCTGTCAGACAGTGACATAGATACATAGATACATACATATATATAATCATTAGTATAAAACAATTATGATCCATGACGACCTTGTTAGACACAATATACATACATACATACATACATGTATACATATATAAACATCATCATAGTCATGATCACAACATAATTACCAGATATCATAAGGTCAAGGTTAAGAGAACACCCTCTATCCATACACAACATGAAAACATTTCCAAACAACAATTCCCAACATAGCCAAGGCATATGATGCCTCAAATCCATTTACTTTACCTTTATGGTTATCTTTCTCGTGTATGTACTGCCACCTTCCATTTACCACAATGGACCAAACTAGTCCAACCGATTGTCATATTATTACCTTTCGTTGCCCTTGTACATGCATTGAGCTTCATTTGGGCCTTACATTACCTATATGTTCCATTCAGCCCTTCCCATGATACCTTAAATTTCATTTTTCCCAACCAATTACCAAGACTCTCAAAACATAAAAGGAAAAAAAAAACACAACCAAGATGAAAACCAACAAAAATAGTAGCAATACTACATTTCAAACAAAGTGGTATGAACATACACTAGACATAAACAAAATTGAAATTCAAGCGCAAACAAATCAGAAAACACTGAAAACACAAAATTATCAATAAACACCATGACTCAATTCCCATGGCTTCCTAGTGCTTCAAAGGGAAATATTAACCCACGTCTTCTTCAAGATTTCATGACAGTCTCTTTTTTGGTTCAATTCCATGTATCATACTTCCATAACACATAACTGTCAGTGCATAATTAAATACAACAATATACCATTTATATTACCTTTTTGTGCCAAGCGTGTTTCCGAACACGCATGTTAGCCACATGTTCCAAGGATCAAGACAATATATCTATAAGTTTAAATCAACCTTTACCAAGTATAACAACCATGTCATAATCAACAATCAACTCACATTCATCAGTTATAATACATAATGCTACAACTATCACCTACTTAGACTCAAGTACATATTAATTGTCTCAACACGTACGTGTTAGTACAACCATCTTAATACAATATCATTTGTTCATGCAATCTTACATACACGTAATAATATCATGAAATTAATCAAAATTCAAACAAAGTGTAAACGTACCATGTTAGATAAATCAACTAGATTACATAATAAACACCAAATAGATGACATAATCAAATAGTCAAGCACCAAAGATACGACATAAGAAAAAACATACCTTAATGTATCTCATATGAGTCTAACTTGTCTGCATAATCAATCTATATTAGCATGATATAAATTCAAAAAAAATAAACTAAAACATAAATAAGGTCATGATATCCATAACAATAACTAGTTAACATGTTCACATCATAAGCTCATAAACAATTGTCGTTCATGCATAACAATCACATATGCTCAGTCAGTCTAGATTAGTGTGACATAATATCACAATATATTAAATCATTTCATAACCATAATCATCTATGTAGATCAATCTAGGTTAGCACGATACATATAACATCAAGATATTAATACAATAACCCTAATAATCAAGTTAACTAACATATAATAACAAAAATTTAACATATAACATACTCATAAACAACATATAACTTAATCCTCAAGTTAACTATCATAAGACAACAACAACAATGCATATGACAAAAAATTTCTATCATTCATGACTATTCAAGACATGCGCATATGACCACATTGATTCACTAGTAGCTACCATGCATGTAACCACAACAACAATAAAATGAAAAAATGTATATAACCCTAATGAATATAACAATCCATTAACTAAAATACCTGCAAGCCAAACATACAATACATGTATGACGACCCACTCTTACCCCAAATTATAGTGCTGCAACCTCATTCTAATAGTCCACATCTCCTACTCTATATTAGCCAATCATATCAACATAATATATCTTCAACAACATTATGATGGCATAACTACATAAAATGACCTCATAATGCATATCTAACCTATTATGCATGCATAACCATAACCATAACAATGCATGCACTACAACCTATAGACACGACATGCATAACAAATGCATAACTGCCATACACTCATGACGACCATATCCAATCAACAACACCATCAACTTTCACATGTAAATTCCATAGCAACTATGACCAACGCCATGCATATAACAACAAGTCATAGTCCACAAACATAAATAACACATATGAAACTAACATGTTTGCATGACAAACACATCCCGCCCATCCAGTTCAAGTGTTTAACCATGCTATAATACCATATTGTAACTCCCTCCTCCCACATCTACTCAAATAACTGGAAAAATGGGGTAAACATGTGACAAAGAGTTACTATGATATGATTCAACTGCCTATGTGTCATTTGACGAAGTGGAATCGACAGAACACAACAACACAAACCTTATACACCTACAACAGAACCCCTAGGAGCCATCCAAACTTTCCAGGTGTCTAGCCCATGATACAAACTAACATTTTTCTGCATTAATCCCCCAATCGCTCCCTTACAAAGCCCTCCAAGCGACTTAGAGCCACAGTCGCTCCCATGAGCCTGCATGACTGTGACTGCAACTTTTTTCTGTCAGTGCTATGCTAGAGACTATGGATTTTAAGGATAAACTTCAGGGCTAGGACCTAGGTCATTGCCTAGAACTCCATGACACTTCCAAAAATAAAATATGACAACAGAATAATTATACAAATGAAATTACTTGAACAAGGACTTGACTAGACCCCTACTAGCCATGCTAGGCATTTCTCCAAACATGTCACAATTATGTAATATATAGGTTTAAACAATAAATCTAAGCATATAGGTATCATACTTATCTAAGAATCATTAATAAGAATTGATGTCTCATCACATTAGTTGCATTATCATCTATTAGGTCATAGATTCATTATTCATTCATTTACAAATAAAAACATGATGAGAGCCATACATCATCACTGTCATAGAACATATTCATAACTAGCACATAAAAAACAGAAATTACAAGCATAGAACAAACATATAAGCCACATAATAACATAATATTCACCCATCAATACAAGAGGAAATAACTCTTATTGATGATTGCATAGGTCGACCATGTATGGGACTTCCATAAACCACTCGACCATAGACTAGGATGAACCAAATATTTCTTTCATCTAGTCACCCCCATGCCATATTCCAAGCATGAATGTGGGATCTAGTAAAACACATCAATAAAACCAATCCAAAGCTTGCAGAGGCTAGCCACCTCAACCTTCAACCAATGATTCCACCTCACTATTGGACATCACTAACCATCACCAGATTGGTCTCCAGAAATCTATCTAGAGCTCCAGAGCATTTGTTCCAACCAAGGCTTCCAGGACTAGTAACTCAACCCACAACTAGCATCAGGCTTACAAAGAATTTTTCCAACTAGGGCTTCCAAGACTAGTAACTTAACCCATCAAGGGATTCCAGATCTTTTTTCCAATGAAGCCTTCCAGGACTAGTAACTCAATCCAAGTTGTTACAGGGCTTCTAGAGCGTTTTTCCAACCAAGGCTTCTAGGAACTAATAACTCAACCCGCATCCAAAGGCACATGAAAACCAGCCATAAAACTAAAGTAAAACCCACAATTCCATGTCTATATAGGAAATGGAAAGGCTAGGAAAAACCACTATCAATCCAAGCAATCCTCCATGCCAATGATAGATCATAATCAAGAAACTGCATGCATGAGTCATGCATGCAAAAACTAGTGAGGAAACCATACACACAACTCAATATCTATGAGAAAAACCCGTTGCAGTTGCTGATCTGATGTCCTCTTACACTTTCCTGCTTTTCCTTTGCCTTCATGCTCCAAATCCCAAGTGAACCACACTCCTCCAAGAGTTCTCCAAGAAAACTCTAAGTTTCCAAGAGTATTAGAGAGAGATAATAGAATGAGAGCTCCAAAATTGAATTGACAAATGTCTACCAACTGATCCTCAAAACATTTTTAT